>OZ038432.1:0-18681 GCA_964036235.1 Heterorhabditis bacteriophora | reverse complement strand
TCTAACTGTAATTAAACCCTCTTGCACCAAAAGCAAACATTCTACCTAAACTAAATTACAAATCAAAAAAATAGAAATATTAATTCAACATATTATAGGCAGTCTTCATTTTTTTAACCCTAAAAAAAAGAAAGGGGAGCTCCTGCCTCCTCCTTTCTTAATTATAAAATTAATTAATAAGCTATAAAAATTATAGCAGAAGATTAAAACTTATTAGATTTATAAATAAAAATATAAAATTTAACACTTTTCTAAAAAAGAAATGACCTTAATGATCTAAATTTCAGTTAATAAAAATAAAAAATATCACATGGTAGAAAAACATGGAAAACTTTTTGACATAAAATAACTCATATATCCTAAAAAATAGGCCTAAAAAAAGTGGTCCTGTAAGGTAGGGACCTTACAGCATTCACCAACCATTAGAAATCCTATTGATATGCAAATATCACATATCTAAGAAAAATCAGATACTTTTCCCAAAAACCTCATTTTTGAAAATTCTGAATTTGGCCCTGGGGACACATCTGACACCACACTAAACCAACCATACAAGTTTACCATATCATCATTCTATATAAAAACCCCTTAAAATAAAAACAAACAATAATAAAAAACTAACAAAAGACCTTATATCAGAAACCAAAACACCTAAAAATATAACAATTTCCAAATCAAAAATAACAAACATTAATATCATAATAAAAAAGTGAATCCTAAAAGAGTTTTGAATCTTACCAACTTAACAAACCCGCTTTCAAAAGCTCTAATCTTATTTTTTCTGTTATCCTTAATTCTAATCAAAAAATTAACTAAATAAAAAACAAATAACAAAAAAAGAACAAATAATAATAACATTGACAAAACAAAAATCAAAGAATTATCTTTAAAAAATTTAAAATTTCTATAACGTTCCTTTCGTACTAAATATAATAACACTAAGTATTTAACAAGATAAACAATTCTACCTCACGATGAATTAAACTAATATCACGTCAGATTAATTAATAGAAGAACAGTCTAAAACACTAAGTCTTCTCCTCCCTTAGATTATCTGAATACAACATCGATGTAAAACTTACCTTACTATAACAACTAGATCAGGTATGATTTTCTGTTAACTCTGGAGTAATTCATTAAATTATTAATAGTAAATAATAAAACAATTATATAATATTCTGCCCTAGAAAATTTATCAATTAAACAAAAGAATAATTAACAACTGAATTTCCAAAGACTTATCTTTGTTTAAATACATTTATTTTTTCTTAAATAAATATTAAATTCGGTTAAAAAACATAAAAAGAACCAACCAATAACTTCATTCATACTGGAACCCAATAAAAGCACAAATTATTTTGCTACCTTAATGTCCTCACGCTAAGACTGCCATTTAAAAACCTCATAGGGCAGAAGCCAGCTTTATATAAAAGCCTAAGTCTTTAAAAAACATTTGATCAAGATATCAAGTTCTTCAATTATATTTTAATATTAACATTAAATTTAATAAACCTACTAATTTAAAGATTATAAATTCAATATAGTCTTATTGAACTAATATAATAAATTAAACAAATTAAAACAAGGTAAAGTTATGACACTTAAAATTAAAGATACTACAAATCCTTATTACCTTATAATAAAACAATTTATATATAATTTTCTAATATAAAAATAATATACAGTTATAATAAAAGTCGACATATCAACACTAATTATAATAATTTTTATTTTGAAACAATAAAACTAATTATAATTCTACCTTTTATTTCTATTTTTCATTAACTATGAAATTTTCCTCTAATAGTATGCAATACTAACATATAAAACAAAACAATTTAAAGCTCAAAAATCTTTTACATCACAAGTAAATATTTTAAATAAACTAACAAGCTAGATAACTAATCCACAACACCAAAACATCAACTCTTAAAACTATCTAACAAAGTTACCTCTAAAGAAATTGGCATAAAACTATGATTAGCACCACAAATCTCAGAACACTGACCATAAAAAACTCCAACAGTAGGGAATCTATAACACAAAGTACTTAAAATTCCTCTTATAGCATCTAACTTAATAGAAAAAGTAGGAAGAGCTCAAGCATGAATTACATCGGCAGAAGTAATACAAAAACGAATATTAGTATCACAAGGTACTACACAACGATTATCAACTTCTAACAAACGGGGTTCACCTAAATCTAAACTATCAAGAGACTTCATATAGGAATCAAATTCTAAACCTGGAATATCACTAAATTCATAACTTCAATATCACTGATGACCAGTAACTTTAACCGTTAAATTACTATCAAGATTTATTAAACCATAATAATAAAGTAAACTTAAAGAAGGGATTATCTGTATTATTAAAATCAAAGTTGGGAAAACACTACATAATAATTCACCAAATTGATACTCAATTTTCTTACTCTTAAAATAATAATCACTCAAAACCAAAGAAAATAATAAAAAAACTACAAACGTTAAAACACCTAATAACAAACTACAATTAAAATTATGAAATCAATCTACATAACTAGAAAAAAGACTATTTGAAAACATCAAATTATAACCTTGAAAAAAATTACCCATCAAAGGTTACAACCATTTAATCTGCAATTAAATATACTAACTATACTAAAACCTCTTCACACTAAATATAATAAGGGATTAACACCTTAAGGGTATGAACCTTACAGACTTATATTATCCTACCTTACTAAAAACTAATTAGACAAACTATTAGGACAACTAAAAAATACTTCTGATTGATAACTATGACCAAAAACATAACCTCTTATACTATACTCTGGGGTTGTATTAACAAAATGATCTCTTAATACTAAACGATAACTAAAAAAAGACTCCAATAAAACATAAATAAATAAAAATAAACCAAAAGTTCTAATTATAGAACCATAAGAAGAAATAACATTTCAAACAGAATAAATATCAGGATAATCTAAATACTTACGCGGAAAACCATGTAAACCAGCAAAATGTAAAGGAAAAAAAGTTAAATTTACACCAATAAACATTAAAATAAAAACAACCGTTATTATCAACTTATCATAAACAAAACCTGTGATAAAACTTCATCATAAACTTACTCCAGTAAAAATTCCAAAGACTGCACCCAAACTTAAAACATAATGGAAATGTCTTACAACATAATAAGTGTCATGCAAAATAATATCTAGACTAGAATTAGACAAAACAACACCAGTTAAACCACCAATAGTAAATAAAAAAATAAATCCCAAAACTCATAATAACAAAGGCTGAAAAGTTATATTAACACCATACAAAGTAGCTAACCAACTAAAAACCTTCACTCCCGTAGGTACAGCGATAACCATAGTAGCAGCTGTAAAATAAGCCCGAGAATCTAAATCTATACCTACTGTATATATATGATGAGCTCAGACTACACAACCAATTAAACCAATTCTTAAGATAGCATAAATTATACCAATAAACCCAAAAATATCTTTCTTACCTGTAAGATATAAAGTTGACTGACTAATAATACCAAAAGCTGGTAAAATTAAAATATATACTTCTGGATGCCCAAAGAACCAAAATAAATGCTGATAAACCAAAGGGTTACCACCTGAACTAGGATCAAAAAAAGAAGTATTTAAATTACGATCAGTTAACAATATAGTAATAGCCCCCGCTAAAACCGGTAAAGATAAAACTAACAAGAACACAGTAACAAACACAGTTCAAACAAATAACCTTATATGTTCTAAAGAAATAGAACTTCTACGTAAATTACTTGTAGTAGTTATAAAATTAATACCTCCTAAAATTGAACTCAAACCAGCACAATGAAGACTAAAAATAGCTAAATCTACCCTACTTCCAGGATGACCTAAAGTTCTTAAAGGTGGATAAACAGTTCAACTAGTACCACAACCTATATCTACAAAACACGCATCTAAAATCAAAAATATAGAAGTGGGTAATAACCAAAAACTTAAATTATTAAGACGAGGGAAGCTCATATCAGGAGCTCCTAACATCAAAGGAACTAACCAATTACCAAAACCCCCAATTATTCTAGGTATCACCATAAAAAAAATCATTAAAATAGCATGGGCTGTAATAATAGAATTATACAACTGCCCATTACCTAAAAAAACACCAGGTTTAGCCAATTCTAAACGAATAATTAAAGATAAACTAGTACCTACTATACCAGATCACAAACCAAAAAGAAAATATAAAGTGCCGATATCTTTATGATTAGAACTTTCTAACCAAACAGACAAACCACCTTGATATTTTTTACCAAAATTAACATTAATATAGAAAATCCAAACTTAAAACAATTAAGTAACTTTAAAGTCTAATTTCTAATATAAGGCAGTCTTCATTTTTTTAACCCTAAAAAAAAGAAAGGGGAGCTCCTGCCTCCTCCTTTCTTAATTATAAAATTAATTAATAAGCTATAAAAATTATAGCAGAAGATGTGTAATCTTTTTGGACCGTAACCAAACATAGCTTTATCTATTTAACATCTTACTTCTTCCTAAGGAACTCTACCTTATCAAGATAACATAATAAATTTTACTAAAGAAGTTAAATAATAGTCATTATACCCAAAGGTATTAATAAAAAATAAATTATCTTATTATTATTCTGTAATCATATATTATCCTTTATTCTCAAATTGATTAACCAGTACCCAAAAGACAAAACAGATAAAAACATTAAAAACAATAAGAAAACAACAAAAAAACTATCAATTTTTAAAATCTCACTCAAAGAGAAAATTTTAATAAAAAAAGATATTCTTAGAGGAATATTAAAAAGAATCAAAGTACTTTCCCAATTAAAAAAAGCTAAACTACTATTTTTAGAAAATTTAGGAACTATAAGTATAAACAATAAAAAATAATAAATAAATAAACAAAACACATTAAAAAAAGAAAAAAATAAACCTAACATTAATCAATTAAAAGACTCTGTTGATGATACAATTAATAAATTCTTGTATCCCTTTAGCATAAACATCTGTAAATAACAAATAAACAAACCAAAAAGAAATAAATACACTATATCAGAAGCAAATAACTGTAATAAAACTACCATTAAAGGTAACTTCTGTATAGTTAAAAACCACACTAACCCATAATTAAAAATACTATTAGTAACACTAAAAACCCAAAAGTGAAATGGTGCTACTCCAATCTTCATTATTAAAATAATAAACTGAATATAATTACTAGAAAAAACTAAAAACAACAATCCTAGAGTTTCTTGAATAACAAAATAATTAAAAATTCCTCTATAACTCTTATTTCCTTTATTTAACAAAATAAAAATAATAGTTATTAATAAAAAAATCCTTCATCAAACAATAACATTACTGACTAATATAGCTATTAAAGTTAAATACAAAACGAAAAATAAACAAAATAAAAACAAAAATGAGCAGGTAAATACCTCAAACAAATTTAGAAGACTTGCATTTGACTCATTAGTTGACTTATATCTTCTGCGCTTAAAACAAATGCACTTCTTATGCTATATCAACAAGTAATAAGATGTGGGACACCCATTTCCAAATTAAAAGTTTGGCACTTTAAAATTAAGTTAACATCTCAAAATATAAACCCATAACTTACTCACTTAAGTATAAATATACTAAACGAGAAAAAATATAACTCTGAATAAAAAATACACAACTCTCAAAAGCAATAATTAAAACTGATAATATTACTCCTCTATGTAGAACAAACTCAGCTAATTCATAAACTGCCTCAACCATTAAATGACCAACTAAAATATTAACTGTTAGACGCACAGTTAAAGCTAAAGGACGAGAAAATTCTCTAACCAATTCTACTATTAATATAGTAAAAGTTTTTAAATAGCTATCTCCTTCTTTACTCATAGTAACAGAAAATTTCTCTCTAGAAAATAAAGATAGAAAAGTTCTTAATCAAGCCAATAAAGCATAAGTTAAAGTAAACTCAAATAAACCACAAGGACAAACTGCATAACTAAAATAACCACCAAAACAACAAGTCAATAATATAATAAAAGTAAATACAGAAATAAAATATCTTATAGGTAAAGTATTAGAATAACTAAAAGCTATATTAACTACAGACATAAATTTATCTCTTAAACTTTTCAACATACTAGTTTTAAATATAAACAAAAACTGTAAAACAAAAATAAATAAAAAGAAATCAAATAAATAAACATTATTAATTAAAAAAATAATACAACATAATAGCCTAAAATAATTAAAGAAATAGGTAATAACTTAAATCAAAATAATCTTATCATTAAATCATAACGATAACGGGGAAAAGAACTACGAATAAAAATAAGTAAAGTAAACACTAAAAATCTCATAACTATAGAAAAATTAAAAAATATAACTGAACTTAACACACTAAAAAAAATCAACGATCCATATTCACTCAAAAACAATAAAACAAAAGCTACACTAGAAAACTCAACGTTATAACCACTAACTAACTCACTCTCCCCCTCTGAAAAATCAAAAGGTGCTCGATTTAACTCAGCAATAATCATAATTAAAAAAGGAATATAAACAATTATTAAACTAAAATCAAAACTAGAATTAAAACTAAAAACATTATTATGTACTACTACACACAATACATATAAAGAAAAAGCAATCTCATAAGAAATTCTTTGCCTACTAGCTCGAATAGCCCCTAACATACCATATTTAGACTTACTCACCACACCCCTAATTAAAGTAGTATAAACCGAAAACCCAATCAAACATAAAAAAAATAATACTGAATAATCAAAACTTAAAAAATCAAAAAAATAAGGTAAAACAAATCATTCCATGTATATTACAATAAAAGATACACCCGGAACCAATAAAAAAGATAACTCAGAAGAATTAATAGTAGTTAATTGCTCTTTTTTCAATAACTTAACACCATCTAACAAAGCCTGCAAAAAACCTATAAAACTAACTTTATTAGGACCTAAACGATTTTGTCTTCTTCCTAATAAATGACGTTCATACAAAGTTACAAAAGCAATACTTTGAACAATAAAAATTATCATTAAAATCACTATCAATAATATTAACAACAACAAGAGTACGATACTTTAGATTTACAATCTAACATTTTTAAATAAACTAAACTCTTCATTAAGAGTTAACCTTTTGATCAACAGTCAACAATTCTAATTAAACTAACTCTTAAAAACTACGAAATATAAAATCTCTAAATATGTTTTCAAAACATAATTACTATAGTTCTATTACTAGATTAAGGTTCCCCTAAATCTACTTTACTACAACTTACTCCCCTATAGGCAATTGATGGATGATTTGTACCGCTTCTAGATAATCTTCAAGAATACATAAAGAATTCTTTACTGTCTTTTACATTTTCAATTTAAGTACTAACTTAAATATCCACATTATACAATATTGTAGGTCAAATATCACTTAAATCATATACCAGGTATATATCTGTTTTTATAGATAACAATATCTTTAACTATAATCTTCAAGAATATACTAAACGATCATACATGAATCAACAGACTAAGTAGTTAATGAGGGTTCTCAATTATTACTCAACCTCCAAAGATAATTTAGAAAGCCTGCCAATATCCTTACAGTTTAAATACAACTTTACTCCTGCTCTTTTAATTTTTGTCTAATTAGGTACTAATCTAATTCGTTCGTCAAAACTTAAAACTATGAAAATACACTAACCAATAATCCTAATTTCACCTAAGATTATTAAAGTCACAAATAAAAATCTCATAGTTAACATCAATTAGAGTACAAGCTTTAACAAGTGTAGCCGATTATTCTGGAACTAGTATTATACAAGCGATAAATTGCCGGGGTAAATATTCATTGCCCACTAAGTAAATCAAATTTAGATAATACCATTTTAAACCATCCTAAACTATGATCAAATTTTAAAACTCTGAAAGAAAACTTCATAAGATAAATCCACCCTTTCTTCGAAAAAGAAAAATACTAATTATACTATTATCTCAAAATACAGACTAAAATTTCCAATTTTGAAGATTGATAGTTTAAACTTAACTTATATCTGTCTAGAAAACACAATTATCATCACCATAAAATTTAATATTTCCTACCATAACTACTATACCTAAAACCCTAGAAATAACAGAAAAACATATAAAATAAAAAAATATCATCTCAGAAATAACACCAGAAAAAGATAAAAATAAACTTAACATAATAAACTCCAAAGAAATTAAAATAAAAATTAATCGTTGTCACTTAAAAAACAACATAAATAATCTAATAAACATAAAAATAATCAAATTTAAAACTTACGTAAAGCTCCAGAAAAACCTAAAAAATATCTTCTAAAGTTTATAAAAAATAACAACATTATTACCACATAAAAGAAAATAAATCAATAAACACTAAAATAAAAACCCGTTATTCTTAAATAACTTAATTCAGGTATAAAACTCGGAACTAAAAATAAAAAGGATAAAACAAAACAAAAAACAGATAAATAACCTTTAGAAATACTAATCTTAGAAAGACTAGAAAAATAAACCAAAATCACAAAGACTCCTCTTAAAAACAATAAACATACAAAATATGAAAACCAAACATGTATACCAAAAGATATCAAAGGAGTCCTAAAAATTAAAGAAAATACTAAAAAGAACCTACTCTTTATAGGATCAAAATTCAAATAACTCAAAACACTAAACACTAAAGACACAACAAAAAAGAACCAAAACAAAGAATTTTTCAACCTATTCATTGTAAGTGAATTATTCTAATAAACTAAAAATTCAAAGAATGTAAAACCAGCACCTTCCCCTTTGCGGCTAATACATTGCTTAAGATAACCTTAAAAACAAGCATTATTTAACCATCTCCCAAATAGTTAAACATCAACAAACAAAAATCAGCAACCAATCTTAGTAACCCAAATACTATATTTTAATTAAACTACTTACTGTTTTAATAAAAATAATTATCTATAAGAAAAACTTATAGATATAAAAACTTAACTACTATATATTAAATAAGACCTAAGGGGTCCCTTCCCCTTTCGGTCCACTTAGGTCTTTATTATATATTTAATAAAATTAAATATATAAATAAACCCAATATATTAATATAAATATTAATATATATATATAATACTACAGGACTTCTCCCATCCTGTAGTATTATATATATTGTATATTATAAGTTTACGTATCGTTAAACTTATAATATTATTATATTGATATATATATTATTTAATATAATATATATATTCAATACTAATCTATTCTTACATAAATAACTATCTAACCTTTATCATTATATACTTCCACCTCTTTCCTTCAAGGGAGACGGTGGATAGTAATGATAAAGAACTAGTTAGATAGAGAGATTATCTTATGTAAAATAGATTGTATAATATATACATATATAATAGTAAACTAGAAACCTAGTTTACATTTTATATATTTATATAAATATAATAATATATTAAATAAGACCTAAGGGGTCCCTTCCCCTTTCGGTCCACTTAGGTCTTTATTATATATTTAATAAAATTAAATATATAAATAAACCCAATATATTAATATAAATATTAATATATATATATAATACTACAGGACTTCTCCCATCCTGTAGTATTATATATATTGTATATTATAAGTTTACGTATCGTTAAACTTATAATATTATTATATTGATATATATATTATTTAATATAATATATATATTCAATACTAATCTATTCTTACATAAATAACTATCTAACCTTTATCATTATATACTTCCACCTCTTTCCTTCAAGGGAGACGGTGGATAGTAATGATAAAGAACTAGTTAGATAGAGAGATTATCTTATGTAAAATAGATTGTATAATATATACATATATAATAGTAAACTTATTAATAAGTTTACATTATTATAATGTAAATATTATAATATATATAATATATATATTGTATATTATAAGTTTACGTATCGTTAAACTTATAATATTATTATATTGATATATATATTATTTAATATAATATATATATTCAATACTAATCTATTCTTACATAAATAACTATCTAACCTTTATCATTATATACTTCCACCTCTTTCCTTCAAGGGAGACGGTGGATAGTAATGATAAAGAACTAGTTAGATAGAGAGATTATCTTATGTAAAATAGATTGTATAATATATACATATATAATAGTAAACTAGAAACCTAGTTTACATTTTATATATTTATATAATATATATTTATTTATATCTATAAATAAATATATATAATATTATATATTATTATATATATACCTGATATATCTAATTTATATATATATAAATAAATTATATATATATATATATTAGATTATATATATATAAGGTATATATATAACATATTAGTACCTGCCACGCCAGGTACTAATACCTTATATATTAATAATATTTTATTAATATATAAGATTATATAAAGTTAATTTAACCTTTAATTAAATTAACTTTATATATTATAGATATTATTATATACCTTTGGTATATAATAATATATATATATAATATATATTATAGCTAATATATATTATATATATAATATTATATATAACATATATATATATATATATATATATATATATATATATGTATATATATGTATACATAAAGTATACAATATTCCACATTTCTTATTAATAAAATATAACATTAATATACGACACCTCTAATTTTAATAACTTCGGAAAGATTATAAAATTAGGACGAATTTATAGGGTAAATTCTTTTTTGCCCTTTTATAGGGGATTATATAATATATATATATACTACGTATATATATATATTGTATAATCTATATATATATATATATATATATATATATATATATATATATATATATATAATAATAATATATATATATATATATATATATATATATATATATATAATTATTATAATATATATAATATATATTATAATATATATTATAATATATATTATATATATATATATATTATATAATAATATAAATATTATTATATAATATTTATAAACATATAACATATGTTTATTATTATAAATTATATAAAATTAATCATAACTCAAGTAAAAATTAAATATTTTACAATAAAACTACATATATTATTCAACATATTATAGGCAGTCTTCATTTTTTTAACCCTAAAAAAAAGAAAGGGGAGCTCCTGCCTCCTCCTTTCTTAATTATAAAATTAATTAATAAGCTATAAAAATTATAGCAGAAGATTAAAACTTATTAGATTTATAAATAAAAATATAAAAACTAACACAAAATATAAAATTTAACACTTTTCTAAAAAAAGAAATGACCTTAATGATCTAAATTTCAGTTAATAAAAATAAAAAATATCACATGGTAGAAAAACATGGAAAACTTTTTGACATAAAATAACTCATATACCCTAAAAAATAGGCCTAAAAAAAGTGGTCCTGTAAGGTAGGGACCTTATAGCATTCACCAACCATTAGAAATCCTATTGATATGCAAATATCACATATCTAAGAAAAATCAGATACTTTTCCCAAAAACCTCATTTTTGAAAATTCTGAATTTGGCCCTGGGGACACATCTGACACCACACCACAAAAATCACAAAATATAAAATTTAACACTTTTCTAAAAAAAGAAATGACCTTAATGATCTAAATTTCAATACCCTCCCTCTGCCTTACCTCTTTAGAGTTATAAATCTTATGTATGCAAAACATATATTTTAAATTAAAATAAAACCCCTTTTTTCTCTTAATTAAACTATAATAAAAATAAAAAATAATAAAATTACCGCACTATTAAAATTTAACCTTTTCATATAATTATTCCTTAATAAACTTGAAAATATAAATATTGTAAACCCTTTAGAATTTAAACCATTTAAGAATAAATCTATAAATTTTAAATTCTTTAATTTTAAAACAGAAAATTTAGCTAAATAATCAACTAAAAATTTATAAGTTAATTCTTTTAACAAAAACTTTAAAGATATAAAAGATAACAATAAAATTAAAAATACATAAAACAAAGGGACAAAAAAATCAATATACAAAAACAAAGAAGGAATATTTAATATATTAAAATTTAATCACCACAAAAAAGTAATAGAAAAAACTACTAATACTAAACTTAAACAATTTATATAATAACTACTTCTATAATGACTTACAACTTTATTAAAACTTAAAAAAAAACTCTTTCATAAACGATATCTATAACCAAAAGTTAAAAATACTGAAACAAAAAATATTAGTCTAAAAAAGATTATATAATTATTAGAAAAGAAAAACTCCAAAATAAAATCTTTTCTAACAGCACCACTAGAAAAAATTAAACCACAAAGACAAAATAAAGTTACCAATAATTGTAATTGAATAAAAGCTGGAAAATGACCATTTCCACTATAATTACGACCGTCCTGTTGTCCAAAAGAACAATGAATAATATAACCTACCTGTATAAACAAACAACTTTTAAACAAAGCATGACTAACTAAATGAATAAAAGAAACAAATCTTAATCCTAAGCCCAAAGTTACCATAGAAAAACCTATTTGAGACAAAGTACTTAAAGCAACTACTTTCTTCAAATCCTCTTCCACTAAAGCCGTAATTCTAGAAAAAAATATAGTAAACAATCCAATTACCAAAATCAAACTAACTAAATTCTTTTGTAAAACCAAATTACTAAAATTTATAAGTAAAATTAAACCAGCTGTTACCAAGGTACTTCTATGTACCAAAGAACTTACTGGAGTAGGCGCTCTTATAGCTTTAGGTAATCAACTACTAAAAGGAAATTGAGCACTCTTAGTAAAAGCTGTTAATAATAACAATAAAGAAACATAAAAACTAAATATACTAAAACTCAAAAAATAATAACCTCTAAAAATAGAACCACTAAAAAAAATAAATATAAAATAATCTCCTAAACGATTAGTTAAAGCCGTATTTATAGCACCTCTACAACTATCTCAATTATTGTAAAATAATACTAGAAAAAAACTAGAAATACCTAATAAATCTCAACTTAATATTATAGTAAAAATACTATTACTAAAATTCAACATAAATATCCTCCCTACAAAAATTAAAAGAACAAAATAATAATAATTAAAATTCAACTCACCGTTTAAATAATAACTACTAAAAACTAAAACTCTTAAAGTCACTAAAAATAAAATAAAAGAAAATAAAATACTATTAAAATAAAAATTAAACTTTAAGGAAAGAAAATCTCATTCCAACAAATAAAATCCAACCTTAACAATAGGAATAAAAGAACAAAATATTAAGCCCATAAAAAACACTAAACAAATCAAAAAAATAGAAATATTAATTCAACATATTATAGGCAGTCTTCATTTTTTTAACCCTAAAAAAAAGAAAGGGGAGCTCCTGCCTCCTCCTTTCTTAATTATAAAATTAATTAATAAGCTATAAAAATTATAGCAGAAGATTAAAACTTATTAGATTTATAAATAAAAATATAAAAACTAACACAAAATATAAAATTTAACACTTTTCTAAAAAAAGAAATGACCTTAATGATCTAAATTTCAGTTAATAAAAATAAAAAATATCACATGGTAGAAAAACATGGAAAACTTTTTGACATAAAATAACTCATATACCCTAAAAAATAGGCCTAAAAAAAGTGGTCCTGTAAGGTAGGGACCTTATAGCATTCACCAACCATTAGAAATCCTATTGATATGCAAATATCACATATCTAAGAAAAATCAGATACTTTTCCCAAAAACCTCATTTTTGAAAATTCTGAATTTGGCCCTGGGGACACATCTGACACCACACCACAAAAATCACAAAATATAAAATTTAACACTTTTCTAAAAAAAGAAATGACCTTAATGATCTAAATTTCATTTTTATTATAAGGAAAAAACAGAATTTTTTTACTTAAAGCATTTAACTAAAGCATCAAAAAACCGTACAAAAAACCTCTTGTTAGCAGTAGCTGGAACCTCTATTTCCATAGGATTAAACAGAGTAATATTAATCTTATTTTCGGGTCCTTCATAAGTAGTTCTAACAGAAGGACTACTAACGTTATAATCACTCAAATTACTAACATGATCAATATTTAAATAACGAATATTCATAGCCGGTAAATGGATAGATTTAGGGTCCAATGACCTTAAATCAGATTCATGACAAGAACAATATATACCACCTAAACGTTGACCATTTTTAACTAAAGAGGCAATCTCAGGATCAGAATAAACATCTTCACTCAGAGAAGCTTTAGTATTCCCTAATAAACAATCACTATCAGATAATAATAGTTCTTCAAAATCAGTAAAACTACTGCCTAAATTACTAAACAATTCAGAATCACAAGACTGCATAAAAGAATGTTTCCTAACGTTAGCTTTTACATCAACATTTGACGTCCTAGGAGTAACAGAATCTCCAGTATTAATACCAGAAGAACTTGTTATATTAGATGTATTAGACGTTGAAGCCACAGCAGAGACTAAAGTTTCATCAATTTGAGTCTCAACAATATTATCATTTGGTATAACTGAAGTTGAAATCTTAGACTCTCCATGCACAAAACTAACTTCAGAAGTAATTACTTTACCTTTAATAAATTCACCATTTTCAGAATAATAACTAGGATAAGTAATCTTAACATCTACTTGTGGACTACCATAAATCTCACCTTGATAAGGTACCTTAGCTAAAAGCTTTTCTCCTAACTCTAAATCTGCATCACTAAAAAAAATCTTTCCGGGATAAATTCCAGACCCGGAAGACAAATCGGCCCCATCTATACAATATACCACATGCATAACATTTAATCTACTCAATACAAAACATAAAACAAATAAACAGTAATCTTTTAAATACCTACAAATAAAACTAAAAAATATATAACTACAAAAACTATTATATTCTCCAGGAAACAAATCACTATCAAACATAAAATATTCTAACTTCTCTTTACTAAATAAAAAAGAGATTCCTTTAACCTCAATTATACTACAAATAAATACAATTATTAAAAATAATAATAATACAAAAATAAATATTAAAATAATATACGAAGGATCAGAAGATAAACGCAAACCCAAACTTGCACGTACTTTAACAGGAATTACCAAACAAATAAATCACGGTAAAGACAATATAAAAATAAAACCTAAAAAAAACAAAGAAGATAACACAGGATTAATACAAACAAAATTATACAAATCAATTATTATATATATTACATCAGAAAATCATTTTATTAACCCTATAATCCAATTGATTGGAAATCAAACATACTAAATATACTAAAGAGTCTAAAGTTTCAACCTGTTTAATGACAATAAACAATACTAATATATACTAAAACTTTTAATAAAGCACCCTTAATCAAAAAACATTATATATTATTAATACTATAGGAACAGAAAAACCCACATTTCAATTATTAAAATTAATAAATCTCTTACCTATGAGAGAATTAGTAATCAAAAACAAAGAATAATAAAAAGATACCAAAAAATACATAAATAGTAAAAAAAACATAAACTTAACTAACAAAAAACCATTACTAATAACTATAAATTCAGAAATAAAAGACAAAGATGGTGGAACTCCTCTATTAGATAAAAATACTAAAGAAAAAAGAATACCCATAATTATTCTAGAACTAAAAAATCTATTTATAAAATAAATTATACGAGTAGACATAGTATGGTAATACTCTCCAATCATATAAAATATTAATGTGGAAGTATACCCATGAGCCAATATTAATATTAAACTACTAACTTTACCACTTATTCTAATAAAAACCAAAGACAATAACAAAAAACCTATATGGGTAACAGAAGAATAAGCAGCCAAAGACTTTGAATCTCTTTGAAATACACAACAAAAAGACCCTAAAATTATACCAAGAAAAGCAATAATAATTCAAATATTATTATGAATAAAATTTATTCTTCCTAAAATACGCAAAAATCCTGCAGTACCTAATTTTAATAATAAGCCAGCCAATAACATTCTAGCTGTAGTAGGAGCTTCTACATGAGCTTTGGGTAACCATAAATGTAAAAAATAAATAGGAAATTTCATTATAAAACTTAACCTCAAGATAAAAAACATTTCTCACCTCAAAAAAAAATCAAAGTATGTTAAAGTAAAATAATAATCACTCTTAAAATAAACAAACAAAAAAGGAAAAGAACAAAAAGAAGCATAGAATATTAAATAATAAGAAGAATTAATCTTCTCAATCTGAGAACCATAACCTAAAATTATTACTAAAATAGGAAATATAGAAAGCTCAAAAAACATATATAACATTATCATATTTCTAGGAATAAAAAACAAGATACAAATAAAAACTAATAATTCTGACAATAACAATAAATTATTATTTTTCTCCCTTATCAAAATAATACCTAAAATAAAAACTCTTATAATTACTAATAAAACATAAGAATAAGAATCTACCACAAAAAATAGTCCTCCCCAAGAAAAATTATTAAAAATCAAAAAAGAAAATAATATTACAAAAAAAAAGAAATATACAGGTTTCATAAACCAAAATAAAGATAACAGCAAAAATTCCAATATAGCTACCTCAACCTTATAATTACAAGTTATAAATTCTAAAATTAAACTATAATAGCTTTAATAAGATCATCAATAAACAAAAACAAATAAAAATAACCATACAACATCAACAAAATGTCAATATAAAATAGCAAATTCTAAACCTAAATGATGATTATAATTAAAATGTGATTTTAGAACACGCAAAAAGTTAAAAGCTAAAAACAAACCACCACACAAGACATGAATACCATGAAACCCTGTAGACAAATAAAAAATAGCCCCATATACACCATCACAAATAGAAAAACTAGCTTCTTTATATTCCATTAATTGAATACATATAAAATAAATTGCTAAAAGACAAGTTAACCCTAATCTATTACTACAACTTTTATTTCTCAAAATCCTATGATGAGCTCAAGTAACAGATACCCCTCTACTCAATAAAATAATAGTATTTAAAAGTGGGACCCCAAAAGGATTAACCAAATCCATACCCATAGGACTTCAACACTCACCTAACTCTTGAGCCGGAACCAAAACAGCATCAAAAAATACTCAAAAAATACCAAAGAAAAACATAAATTCTCTAAAAATAAATAATAAAACACCGAATTTAAAACCATCTATCACAAAAAAATTATGATAACCACTTAAACCTTCCATAGAAATATCTTTTCCTCAAGCAAAAGAAATAAATAATACTCTTAACAAACAAAAAACAAATATTCACACTAAACCATATTTAAAGAACATAACCAACGAAGTTGTTAAACCTAAAGAAGCAAAAAATAAATAATAAGCATAACTAGACAAACTTAAAATATGAAAATTATGATAAATAACATACTTAATTATCTTTAGAACCTAAATCTAATGTATTTACTATACTATATATGTCAAACTATTTAAAAATTAACTTACTAAATATAAAAACTAACAATATAATTATAACCAAAGAAAAATAAAAAATAGAAAACAAATAACTCAAAGTAGCAAATGGTTCTTCAACCACACACTGCCCTAATCAACTTAAAACTACAGAAACCACAATGAAACTAAACACCAAAAATTTATTTAACACAGTTATACAAGAAGTATAATTATTAATAAAAGCAAAAAAATAAAATAATACAATACTTATTAACAAAGCTAAAACACCTAAAATCTTATTTGGAATAGCACGTAAAATAGCATAAGCAAATAAAAAATATCACTCCGGAACAATATGTACAGGCCTTATTATAGGATCAGCTTCAATAAATATCTCAGGATCACCTAAAATAAAAGGATAAATTAAAGAAAACATAAAAAACAATAATCATATAATCACATTATAAGCATCTTTACCCCAATATTCAGGGGCAAAACAAACTTTATCGTAGTCACCATGACAATAAAGTCTTGAAGTACTTCCTGTATCATGTAAAAAAACTAAATGTAACAAAACTAAAACCAACAAACCCCAAGGCACTAAAAAATGTAATACAAAAAAAAACTTTAATGTAGCTCCAGTAACACCAAAACCACTTCAAATTCAAATAACAATAGTGGAACCCCAAATAGGAATTACCCTTAATAAACTAGTAATAACAACTGCAGCCCAAAAACTTATTTGAGCTCAAACCAAAACATAACCTATAAAAGCTTCTATTATAATTAACAAATACAACGTTAAACCCCTTATTCAAACCTTTCTCAGACGATAACTCATAAAAAACAAACCTTTAAAAATATGTAAATATAAAAAAATAAAAAACAAACTAGCACCATTAAAATGAAAAATTCGAAATAACCAACCAAAATTAACCTCATATATAATATATTGTACACTAGAAAAAGCTAAATTCCTATCTGGTGTATAATAAAAAGCTAAGAAAGTGCCTGTAATAATCTGAAAAAGCAAAATCATACCTAATATACTACCAAAATTTCAACTTAAAGTCAAAGTTTTACTAGAAGGTAAACTAACAACAAGAGAATTTACAAAATTAAAAACATTATTATTAAATTTCAACACTCTCAAAATTCTTAACTGCTTCAAAGTCATATTTTATAATAAACTAAAAGAG
>CAXIWP010000047.1:0-106543 GCA_964036235.1 Heterorhabditis bacteriophora | reverse complement strand
GCTTAGGCTTAGGCTTAGGCTTAGGCTTAGGCTTAGGCTTAGGCTTAGGCTTAGGCTTAGGCTTAGGCTTAGGCTTAGGCTTAGGCTTAGGCTTAGGCTTAGGCTTAGGCTTAGGCTTAGGCTTAGGCTTAGGCTTAGGCTTAGGCTTAGGCTTAGGCTTAGGCTTAGGCTTAGGCTTAGGCTTAGGCTTAGGCTTAGGCTTAGGCTTAGGCTTAGGCTTAGGCTTAGCTTAGGCTTAGGCTTAGGCTTAGGCTTAGGCTTAGGCTTAGGCTTAGCTTAGGCTTAGGCTTAGGCTTAGGCTTAGGCTTAGGCTTAGGCTTAGGCTTAGCTTAGGCTTAGGCTTAGGCTTAGGCTTAGGCTTAGGCTTAGGCTTAGGCTTAGGCTTAGGCTTAGGCTTAGGCTTAGGCTTAGGCTTAGGCTTAGGCTTAGGCTTAGGCTTAGGCTTAGGCTTAGGCTTAGGCTTAGGCTTAGGCTTAGGCTTAGGCTTAGGCTTAGGCTTAGGCTTAGGCTTAGGCTTAGGCTTAGGCTTAGGCTTAGGCTTAGGCTTAGGCTTAGGCTTAGGCTTAGGCTTAGGCTTAGGCTTAGGCTTAGGCTTAGGCTTAGGCTTAGGCTTAGGCTTAGGCTTAGGCTTAGGCTTAGGCTTAGCTTAGGCTTAGGCTTAGGCTTAGGCTTAGGCTTAGGCTTAGGCTTAGGCTTAGGCTTAGGCTTAGGCTTAGGCTTAGGCTTAGGCTTAGGCTTAGGCTTAGGCTTAGGCTTAGGCTTAGGCTTAGGCTTAGGCTTAGGCTTAGGCTTAGGCTTAGGCTTAGGCTTAGGCTTAGGCTTAGGCTTAGGCTTAGGCTTAGGCTTAGGCTTAGGCTTAGGCTTAGGCTTAGGCTTAGGCTTAGGCTTAGGCTTAGGCTTAGGCTTAGGCTTAGGCTTAGGCTTAGGCTTAGGCTTAGGCTTAGGCTTAGGCTTAGGCTTAGGCTTAGGCTTAGGCTTAGGCTTAGGCTTAGGCTTAGGCTTAGGCTTAGGCTTAGGCTTAGGCTTAGGCTTAGGCTTAGGCTTAGGCTTAGGCTTAGGCTTAGGCTTAGGCTTAGGCTTAGGCTTAGCTTAGGCTTAGGCTTAGGCTTAGGCTTAGGCTTAGGCTTAGGCTTAGGCTTAGGCTTAGGCTTAGGCTTAGGCTTAGGCTTAGGCTTAGGCTTAGGCTTAGGCTTAGGCTTAGGCTTAGGCTTAGGCTTAGGCTTAGGCTTAGGCTTAGGCTAAGCTTAGGCTTAGGCTTAGGCTTAGGCTTAGGCTTAGGCTTAGGCTTAGGCTTAGGCTTAGGCTTAGGCTTAGGCTTAGGCTTAGGCTTAGGCTTAGGCTTAGGCTTAGCTTAGGCTTAGGCTTAGGCTTAGGCTTAGGCTTAGGCTTAGGCTTAGGCTTAGGCTTAGGCTTAGGCTTAGGCTTAGGCTTAGGCTTAGGCTTAGGCTTAGGCTTAGGCTTAGGCTTAGGCTTAGGCTTAGGCTTAGCTTAGGCTTAGGCTTAGGCTTAGGCTTAGGCTTAGGCTTAGGCTTAGGCTTAGGCTTAGGCTTAGGCTTAGGCTTAGGCTTAGGCTTAGGCTTAGGCTTAGGCTTAGCTTAGGCTTAGGCTTAGGCTTAGGCTTAGGCTTAGGCTTAGGCTTAGGCTTAGGCTTAGGCTTAGGCTTAGGCTTAGGCTTAGGCTTAGGCTTAGGCTTAGGCTTAGGCTTAGGCTTAGGCTTAGGCTTAGGCTTAGGCTTAGGCTTAGGCTTAGGCTTAGGCTTAGGCTTAGGCTTAGGCTTAGGCTTAGGCTTAGGCTTAGGCTTAGGCTTAGGCTTAGGCTTAGGCTTAGGCTTAGGCTTAGGCTTAGGCTTAGGCTTAGGCTTAGGCTTAGGCTTAGGCTTAGGCTTAGGCTTAGGCTTAGGCTTAGGCTTAGGCTTAGGCTTAGGCTTAGCTTAGGCTTAGGCTTAGGCTTAGGCTTAGGCTTAGGCTTAGGCTTAGGCTTAGGCTTAGGCTTAGGCTTAGGCTTAGGCTTAGGCTTAGGCTTAGGCTTAGGCTTAGGCTTAGGCTTAGGCTTAGGCTTAGGCTTAGGCTTAGGCTTAGGCTTAGGCTTAGGCTTAGGCTTAGGCTTAGGCTTAGGCTTAGGCTTAGGCTTAGGCTTAGGCTTAGGCTTAGGCTTAGGCTTAGGCTTAGGCTTAGGCTTAGGCTTAGGCTTAGGCTTAGGCTTAGGCTTAGGCTTAGGCTTAGGCTTAGGCTTAGGCTTAGGCTTAGGCTTAGGCTTAGGCTTAGGCTTAGGCTTAGGCTTAGGCTTAGGCTTAGGCTTAGGCTTAGGCTTAGGCTTAGGCTTAGGCTTAGGCTTAGGCTTAGGCTTAGGCTTAGGCTTAGGCTTAGGCTTAGGCTTAGGCTTAGGCTTAGGCTTAGGCTTAGGCTTAGGCTTAGGCTTAGGCTTAGGCTTAGGCTTAGGCTTAGGCTTAGGCTTAGGCTTAGGCTTAGGCTTAGGCTTAGGCTTAGGCTTAGGCTTAGGCTTAGGCTTAGGCTTAGGCTTAGGCTTAGGCTTAGGCTTAGGCTTAGGCTTAGGCTTAGGCTTAGGCTTAGGCTTAGGCTTAGGCTTAGGCTTAGGCTTAGGCTTAGGCTTAGGCTTAGGCTTAGGCTTAGGCTTAGGCTTAGGCTTAGGCTTAGGCTTAGGCTTAGGCTTAGGCTTAGGCTTAGGCTTAGGCTTAGGCTTAGGCTTAGGCTTAGGCTTAGGCTTAGCTTAGGCTTAGGCTTAGGCTTAGGCTTAGGCTTAGGCTTAGGCTTAGGCTTAGGCTTAGGCTTAGGCTTAGGCTTAGGCTTAGGCTTAGGCTTAGGCTTAGGCTTAGGCTTAGGCTTAGGCTTAGGCTTAGGCTTAGGCTTAGGCTTAGGCTTAGGCTTAGGCTTAGGCTTAGGCTTAGGCTTAGGCTTAGGCTTAGGCTTAGGCTTAGGCTTAGGCTTAGGCTTAGGCTTAGGCTTAGGCTTAGGCTTAGGCTTAGGCTTAGGCTTAGGCTTAGGCTTAGGCTTAGGCTTAGGCTTAGGCTTAGGCTTAGGCTTAGGCTTAGGCTTAGGCTTAGGCTTAGGCTTAGGCTTAGGCTTAGGCTTAGGCTTAGGCTTAGGCTTAGGCTTAGGCTTAGGCTTAGGCTTAGGCTTAGGCTTAGGCTTAGGCTTAGGCTTAGGCTTAGGCTTAGGCTTAGGCTTAGGCTTAGGCTTAGGCTTAGGCTTAGGCTTAGGCTTAGGCTTAGGCTTAGGCTTAGGCTTAGGCTTAGGCTTAGGCTTAGGCTTAGGCTTAGGCTTAGGCTTAGGCTTAGGCTTAGGCTTAGGCTTAGGCTTAGGCTTAGGCTTAGGCTTAGGCTTAGCTTAGGCTTAGGCTTAGGCTTAGGCTTAGGCTTAGGCTTAGGCTTAGGCTTAGGCTTAGGCTTAGGCTTAGGCTTAGGCTTAGGCTTAGGCTTAGGCTTAGGCTTAGGCTTAGGCTTAGGCTTAGGCTTAGGCTTAGGCTTAGGCTTAGGCTTAGGCTTAGGCTTAGGCTTAGGCTTAGGCTTAGGCTTAGGCTTAGGCTTAGGCTTAGGCTTAGGCTTAGGCTTAGGCTTAGGCTTAGGCTTAGGCTTAGGCTTAGGCTTAGGCTTAGGCTTAGGCTTAGGCTTAGGCTTAGGCTTAGGCTTAGGCTTAGGCTTAGGCTTAGGCTTAGGCTTAGGCTTAGGCTTAGGCTTAGGCTTAGGCTTAGGCTTAGGCTTAGGCTTAGGCTTAGGCTTAGGCTTAGGCTTAGGCTTAGGCTTAGGCTTAGGCTTAGGCTTAGGCTTAGGCTTAGGCTTAGGCTTAGGCTTAGGCTTAGGCTTAGGCTTAGGCTTAGGCTTAGGCTTAGGCTTAGGCTTAGGCTTAGGCTTAGGCTTAGGCTTAGGCTTAGGCTTAGGCTTAGGCTTAGGCTTAGGCTTAGGCTTAGGCTTAGGCTTAGGCTTAGGCTTAGGCTTAGGCTTAGGCTTAGGCTTAGGCTTAGGCTTAGGCTTAGGCTTAGGCTTAGGCTTAGGCTTAGGCTTAGGCTTAGGCTTAGGCTTAGGCTTAGGCTTAGGCTTAGGCTTAGGCTTAGGCTTAGGCTTAGGCTTAGGCTTAGGCTTAGGCTTAGGCTTAGGCTTAGGCTTAGGCTTAGGCTTAGGCTTAGGCTTAGGCTTAGGCTTAGGCTTAGGCTTAGGCTTAGGCTTAGGCTTAGGCTTAGGCTTAGGCTTAGGCTTAGGCTTAGGCTTAGGCTTAGGCTTAGGCTTAGGCTTAGGCTTAGGCTTAGGCTTAGGCTTAGGCTTAGGCTTAGCTTAGGCTTAGGCTTAGGCTTAGGCTTAGGCTTAGGCTTAGGCTTAGGCTTAGGCTTAGGCTTAGGCTTAGGCTTAGGCTTAGGCTTAGGCTTAGGCTTAGGCTTAGGCTTAGGCTTAGGCTTAGGCTTAGGCTTAGGCTTAGGCTTAGGCTTAGGCTTAGGCTTAGGCTTAGGCTTAGGCTTAGGCTTAGGCTTAGGCTTAGGCTTAGGCTTAGGCTTAGGCTTAGGCTTAGGCTTAGGCTTAGGCTTAGGCTTAGGCTTAGGCTTAGGCTTAGGCTTAGGCTTAGGCTTAGGCTTAGGCTTAGGCTTAGGCTTAGGCTTAGGCTTAGGCTTAGGCTTAGGCTTAGGCTTAGGCTTAGGCTTAGGCTTAGGCTTAGGCTTAGGCTTAGGCTTAGGCTTAGGCTTAGGCTTAGGCTTAGGCTTAGGCTTAGGCTTAGGCTTAGGCTTAGGCTTAGGCTTAGGCTTAGGCTTAGGCTTAGGCTTAGGCTTAGGCTTAGGCTTAGGCTTAGGCTTAGGCTTAGGCTTAGGCTTAGGCTTAGGCTTAGGCTTAGGCTTAGGCTTAGGCTTAGGCTTAGGCTTAGGCTTAGGCTTAGGCTTAGGCTTAGGCTTAGGCTTAGGCTTAGGCTTAGGCTTAGGCTTAGGCTTAGGCTTAGGCTTAGGCTTAGGCTTAGGCTTAGGCTTAGGCTTAGGCTTAGGCTTAGGCTTAGGCTTAGGCTTAGGCTTAGGCTTAGGCTTAGGCTTAGGCTTAGGCTTAGGCTTAGGCTTAGGCTTAGGCTTAGGCTTAGGCTTAGCTTAGGCTTAGGCTTAGGCTTAGGCTTAGGCTTAGGCTTAGGCTTAGGCTTAGGCTTAGGCTTAGGCTTAGGCTTAGGCTTAGGCTTAGGCTTAGGCTTAGGCTTAGGCTTAGGCTTAGGCTTAGGCTTAGGCTTAGGCTTAGGCTTAGGCTTAGGCTTAGGCTTAGGCTTAGGCTTAGGCTTAGGCTTAGGCTTAGGCTTAGGCTTAGGCTTAGGCTTAGGCTTAGGCTTAGGCTTAGGCTTAGGCTTAGGCTTAGGCTTAGGCTTAGGCTTAGGCTTAGGCTTAGGCTTAGGCTTAGGCTTAGGCTTAGGCTTAGGCTTAGGCTTAGGCTTAGGCTTAGGCTTAGGCTTAGGCTTAGGCTTAGGCTTAGGCTTAGGCTTAGGCTTAGGCTTAGGCTTAGGCTTAGGCTTAGGCTTAGGCTTAGGCTTAGGCTTAGGCTTAGGCTTAGGCTTAGGCTTAGGCTTAGGCTTAGGCTTAGGCTTAGGCTTAGGCTTAGGCTTAGGCTTAGGCTTAGGCTTAGGCTTAGGCTTAGGCTTAGGCTTAGGCTTAGGCTTAGGCTTAGGCTTAGGCTTAGGCTTAGGCTTAGGCTTAGGCTTAGGCTTAGGCTTAGGCTTAGGCTTAGGCTTAGGCTTAGGCTTAGGCTTAGGCTTAGGCTTAGGCTTAGGCTTAGGCTTAGGCTTAGGCTTAGGCTTAGGCTTAGGCTTAGGCTTAGGCTTAGGCTTAGGCTTAGGCTTAGGCTTAGGCTTAGGCTTAGGCTTAGGCTTAGGCTTAGGCTTAGGCTTAGGCTTAGGCTTAGGCTTAGGCTTAGGCTTAGGCTTAGGCTTAGGCTTAGGCTTAGGCTTAGGCTTAGGCTTAGGCTTAGGCTTAGGCTTAGGCTTAGGCTTAGGCTTAGGCTTAGCTTAGGCTTAGGCTTAGGCTTAGGCTTAGCTTAGGCTTAGGCTTAGGCTTAGGCTTAGCTTAGGCTTAGGCTTAGGCTTAGGCTTAGGCTTAGGCTTAGGCTTAGGCTTAGGCTTAGGCTTAGGCTTAGGCTTAGGCTTAGGCTTAGGCTTAGGCTTAGGCTTAGGCTTAGGCTTAGGCTTAGGCTTAGGCTTAGGCTTAGGCTTAGGCTTAGCTTAGGCTTAGGCTTAGGCTTAGGCTTAGGCTTAGGCTTAGGCTTAGGCTTAGGCTTAGGCTTAGGCTTAGGCTTAGGCTTAGGCTTAGGCTTAGGCTTAGGCTTAGGCTTAGGCTTAGGCTTAGGCTTAGGCTTAGGCTTAGGCTTAGGCTTAGGCTTAGGCTTAGGCTTAGGCTTAGGCTTAGGCTTAGGCTTAGGCTTAGGCTTAGGCTTAGGCTTAGGCTTAGGCTTAGGCTTAGGCTTAGGCTTAGGCTTAGGCTTAGGCTTAGGCTTAGGCTTAGGCTTAGGCTTAGGCTTAGGCTTAGGCTTAGGCTTAGGCTTAGGCTTAGGCTTAGGCTTAGGCTTAGGCTTAGCTTAGGCTTAGGCTTAGGCTTAGGCTTAGCTTAGGCTTAGGCTTAGGCTTAGGCTTAGGCTTAGGCTTAGGCTTAGGCTTAGGCTTAGGCTTAGGCTTAGGCTTAGGCTTAGGCTTAGGCTTAGCTTAGGCTTAGGCTTAGGCTTAGGCTTAGGCTTAGGCTTAGGCTTAGCTTAGGCTTAGGCTTAGGCTTAGGCTTAGGCTTAGGCTTAGGCTTAGGCTTAGGCTTAGGCTTAGGCTTAGGCTTAGGCTTAGGCTTAGGCTTAGGCTTAGGCTTAGGCTTAGGCTTAGGCTTAGGCTTAGGCTTAGGCTTAGGCTTAGGCTTAGGCTTAGGCTTAGGCTTAGGCTTAGGCTTAGGCTTAGGCTTAGGCTTAGGCTTAGGCTTAGGCTTAGGCTTAGGCTTAGGCTTAGGCTTAGGCTTAGGCTTAGGCTTAGGCTTAGGCTTAGGCTTAGGCTTAGGCTTAGGCTTAGGCTTAGGCTTAGGCTTAGGCTTAGGCTTAGGCTTAGGCTTAGGCTTAGGCTTAGGCTTAGGCTTAGGCTTAGGCTTAGGCTTAGGCTTAGGCTTAGGCTTAGGCTTAGGCTTAGGCTTAGGCTTAGGCTTAGGCTTAGGCTTAGGCTTAGGCTTAGGCTTAGGCTTAGGCTTAGGCTTAGCTTAGGCTTAGGCTTAGGCTTAGGCTTAGGCTTAGGCTTAGGCTTAGGCTTAGCTTAGGCTTAGGCTTAGGCTTAGGCTTAGGCTTAGGCTTAGGCTTAGCTTAGGCTTAGGCTTAGGCTTAGGCTTAGGCTTAGGCTTAGGCTTAGGCTTAGCTTAGGCTTAGGCTTAGGCTTAGGCTTAGGCTTAGGCTTAGGCTTAGGCTTAGGCTTAGGCTTAGGCTTAGGCTTAGGCTTAGGCTTAGGCTTAGGCTTAGGCTTAGGCTTAGGCTTAGGCTTAGGCTTAGGCTTAGGCTTAGGCTTAGGCTTAGGCTTAGGCTTAGGCTTAGGCTTAGGCTTAGGCTTAGGCTTAGGCTTAGGCTTAGGCTTAGGCTTAGGCTTAGCTTAGGCTTAGGCTTAGGCTTAGGCTTAGGCTTAGGCTTAGGCTTAGGCTTAGGCTTAGGCTTAGGCTTAGGCTTAGGCTTAGGCTTAGGCTTAGGCTTAGGCTTAGGCTTAGGCTTAGGCTTAGGCTTAGGCTTAGGCTTAGGCTTAGGCTTAGGCTTAGGCTTAGGCTTAGCTTAGGCTTAGGCTTAGGCTTAGGCTTAGCTTAGGCTTAGGCTTAGGCTTAGGCTTAGGCTTAGGCTTAGGCTTAGGCTTAGGCTTAGGCTTAGGCTTAGGCTTAGGCTTAGGCTTAGGCTTAGGCTTAGGCTTAGGCTTAGGCTTAGCTTAGGCTTAGGCTTAGGCTTAGGCTTAGGCTTAGGCTTAGGCTTAGGCTTAGCTTAGGCTTAGGCTTAGGCTTAGGCTTAGGCTTAGGCTTAGGCTTAGGCTTAGGCTTAGGCTTAGGCTTAGGCTTAGGCTTAGGCTTAGGCTTAGGCTTAGGCTTAGGCTTAGGCTTAGGCTTAGGCTTAGGCTTAGGCTTAGGCTTAGGCTTAGGCTTAGGCTTAGGCTTAGGCTTAGGCTTAGGCTTAGGCTTAGGCTTAGGCTTAGGCTTAGGCTTAGGCTTAGGCTTAGGCTTAGGCTTAGGCTTAGCTTAGGCTTAGGCTTAGGCTTAGGCTTAGGCTTAGCTTAGGCTTAGGCTTAGGCTTAGGCTTAGGCTTAGGCTTAGGCTTAGGCTTAGGCTTAGGCTTAGCTTAGGCTTAGGCTTAGGCTTAGGCTTAGGCTTAGGCTTAGGCTTAGGCTTAGGCTTAGGCTTAGCTTAGGCTTAGGCTTAGGCTTAGGCTTAGGCTTAGGCTTAGGCTTAGGCTTAGGCTTAGGCTTAGGCTTAGGCTTAGGCTTAGGCTTAGGCTTAGGCTTAGGCTTAGGCTTAGGCTTAGGCTTAGGCTTAGGCTTAGGCTTAGGCTTAGGCTTAGGCTTAGGCTTAGGCTTAGGCTTAGGCTTAGGCTTAGGCTTAGGCTTAGGCTTAGGCTTAGGCTTAGGCTTAGGCTTAGGCTTAGGCTTAGGCTTAGGCTTAGGCTTAGGCTTAGGCTTAGGCTTAGGCTTAGGCTTAGGCTTAGGCTTAGGCTTAGGCTTAGGCTTAGGCTTAGCTTAGGCTTAGGCTTAGGCTTAGGCTTAGGCTTAGGCTTAGGCTTAGGCTTAGGCTTAGGCTTAGCTTAGGCTTAGCTTAGGCTTAGGCTTAGGCTTAGGCTTAGGCTTAGGCTTAGGCTTAGCTTAGGCTTAGGCTTAGGCTTAGGCTTAGGCTTAGCTTAGGCTTAGGCTTAGGCTTAGGCTTAGGCTTAGGCTTAGGCTTAGCTTAGGCTTAGGCTTAGGCTTAGGCTTAGGCTTAGGCTTAGGCTTAGGCTTAGGCTTAGGCTTAGGCTTAGGCTTAGGCTTAGGCTTAGGCTTAGGCTTAGGCTTAGGCTTAGGCTTAGGCTTAGGCTTAGGCTTAGGCCTTAGGCTTAGGCTTAGGCTTAGGCTTAGGCTTAGGCTTAGGCTTAGGCTTAGCTTAGGCTTAGGCTTAGGCTTAGGCTTAGGCTTAGGCTTAGGCTTAGGCTTTAGGCTTAGGCTTAGGCTTAGGCTTAGGCTTAGGCTTAGGCTTAGGCTTAGGCTTAGCTTAGCCTTAGCCTAAGCTTAGGCTTAGGCTAGGCCTTAGGCTTAGGCTTAGGCTTAGGCTTAGCTTAGCTTAGGCTTAGGCTTAGCCTAAGCTAAGCCTTAGCTAAGCTAGGCTTAGCCTAAGCTTAGCCTAAGCTTAGGCTTAGGCTTAGCTAAGCTTAGGCCTTAGCTTAGGCTTAGCCTAAGCTTAGCCTTAGCTAAGCTAAGGCCTAAGCCTTAGGCTAAGCCTTAGCCTTAGCCTTAGCTTAGGCTTAGCTTAGCTTAGCCTAAGCTAAGCTAAGCCTAAGGCTTAGCTAAGGCTTAGCTAAGCCTAAGCTTAGCCTAGCTAAGGCTTAGCCTAAGCTAAGCCTTAGCCTAAGCTTAGCTAAGCTAAGCCTTAGGCTAAGCCTAAGCTAAGCCTAAGCTAAGCCTAAGCCTAAGCCTAAGCCTTAGCCTAAGCCTAAGCCTAAGCTAAGCCTAAGCTAAGCCTAAGCCTAAGCTAAGCCTAAGCTAAGCCTAAGCCTAAGCCTAAGCCTAAGCCTAAGCCTAAGCCTAAGCTAAGCCTAAGCCTAAGCCTAAGCCTAAGCCTAAGCCTAAGCCTAAGCCTAAGCCTAAGCCTAAGCTAAGCCTAAGCTAAGCCTAAGCCTAAGCCTAAGCCTAAGCCTAAGCCTAAGCCTAAGCCTAAGCCTAAGCCTAAGCCTAAGCCTAAGCCTAAGCCTAAGCCTAAGCCTAAGCCTAAGCCTAGCCTAAGCCTAAGCCTAAGCCTAAGCCTAAGCCTAAGCCTAAGCCTAAGCCTAAGCCTAAGCCTAAGCCTAAGCCTAAGCCTAAGCCTAAGCCTAAGCCTAAGCCTAAGCCTAAGCCTAAGCCTAAGCCTAAGCCTAAGCCTAAGCCTAAGCCTAAGCCTAAGCCTAAGCCTAAGCCTAAGCCTAAGCCTAAGCCTAAGCCTAAGTAAGCCTAAGCCTAAGCCTAAGCCTAAGCCTAAGCCTAAGCCTAAGCCTAAGCCTAAGCCTAAGCCTAAGCCTAAGCCTAAGCCTAAGCCTAAGCCTAAGCCTAAGCCTAAGCCTAAGCCTAAGCCTAAGCCTAAGCCTAAGCCTAAGCCTAAGCCTAAGCCTAAGCCTAAGCCTAAGCCTAAGCCTAAGCCTAAGCCTAAGCCTAAGCCTAAGCCTAAGCCTAAGCCTAAGCCTAAGCCTAAGCCTAAGCCTAAGCCTAAGCCTAAGCCTAAGCCTAAGCCTAAGCCTAAGCCTAAGCCTAAGCCTAAGCCTAAGCCTAAGCCTAAGCCTAAGCCTAAGCCTAAGCCTAAGCCTAAGCCTAAGCCTAAGCCTAAGCCTAAGCCTAAGCCTAAGCCTAAGCCTAAGCCTAAGCCTAAGCCTAAGCCTAAGCCTAAGCCTAAGCCTAAGCCTAAGCCTAAGCCTAAGCCTAAGCCTAAGCCTAAGCCTAAGCCTAAGCCTAAGCCTAAGCCTAAGCCTAAGCCTAAGCCTAAGCCTAAGCCTAAGCCTAAGCCTAAGCCTAAGCCTAAGCCTAAGCCTAAGCCTAAGCCTAAGCCTAAGCCTAAGCCTAAGCCTAAGCCTAAGCCTAAGCCTAAGCCTAAGCCTAAGCCTAAGCCTAAGCCTAAGCCTAAGCCTAAGCCTAAGCCTAAGCCTAAGCCTAAGCCTAAGCCTAAGCCTAAGCCTAAGCCTAAGCCTAAGCCTAAGCCTAAGCCTAAGCCTAAGCCTAAGCCTAAGCCTAAGCCTAAGCCTAAGCCTAAGCCTAAGCCTAAGCCTAAGCCTAAGCCTAAGCCTAAGCCTAAGCCTAAGCCTAAGCCTAAGCCTAAGCCTAAGCCTAAGCCTAAGCCTAAGCCTAAGCCTAAGCCTAAGCCTAAGCCTAAGCCTAAGCCTAAGCCTAAGCCTAAGCCTAAGCCTAAGCCTAAGCCTAAGCCTAAGCCTAAGCCTAAGCCTAAGCCTAAGCCTAAGCCTAAGCCTAAGCCTAAGCCTAAGCCTAAGCCTAAGCCTAAGCCTAAGCCTAAGCCTAAGCCTAAGCCTAAGCCTAAGCCTAAGCCTAAGCCTAAGCCTAAGCCTAAGCCTAAGCCTAAGCCTAAGCCTAAGCCTAAGCCTAAGCCTAAGCCTAAGCCTAAGCCTAAGCCTAAGCCTAAGCCTAAGCCTAAGCCTAAGCCTAAGCCTAAGCCTAAGCCTAAGCCTAAGCCTAAGCCTAAGCCTAAGCCTAAGCCTAAGCCTAAGCCTAAGCCTAAGCCTAAGCCTAAGCCTAAGCCTAAGCCTAAGCCTAAGCCTAAGCCTAAGCCTAAGCCTAAGCCTAAGCCTAAGCCTAAGCCTAAGCCTAAGCCTAAGCCTAAGCCTAAGCCTAAGCCTAAGCCTAAGCCTAAGCCTAAGCCTAAGCCTAAGCCTAAGCCTAAGCCTAAGCCTAAGCCTAAGCCTAAGCCTAAGCCTAAGCCTAAGCCTAAGCCTAAGCCTAAGCCTAAGCCTAAGCCTAAGCCTAAGCCTAAGCCTAAGCCTAAGCCTAAGCCTAAGCCTAAGCCTAAGCCTAAGCCTAAGCCTAAGCCTAAGCCTAAGCCTAAGCCTAAGCCTAAGCCTAAGCCTAAGCCTAAGCCTAAGCCTAAGCCTAAGCCTAAGCCTAAGCCTAAGCCTAAGCCTAAGCCTAAGCCTAAGCCTAAGCCTAAGCCTAAGCCTAAGCCTAAGCCTAAGCCTAAGCCTAAGCCTAAGCCTAAGCCTAAGCCTAAGCCTAAGCCTAAGCCTAAGCCTAAGCCTAAGCCTAAGCCTAAGCCTAAGCCTAAGCCTAAGCCTAAGCCTAAGCCTAAGCCTAAGCCTAAGCCTAAGCCTAAGCCTAAGCCTAAGCCTAAGCCTAAGCCTAAGCCTAAGCCTAAGCCTAAGCCTAAGCCTAAGCCTAAGCCTAAGCCTAAGCCTAAGCCTAAGCCTAAGCCTAAGCCTAAGCCTAAGCCTAAGCCTAAGCCTAAGCCTAAGCCTAAGCCTAAGCCTAAGCCTAAGCCTAAGCCTAAGCCTAAGCCTAAGCCTAAGCCTAAGCCTAAGCCTAAGCCTAAGCCTAAGCCTAAGCCTAAGCCTAAGCCTAAGCCTAAGCCTAAGCCTAAGCCTAAGCCTAAGCCTAAGCCTAAGCCTAAGCCTAAGCCTAAGCCTAAGCCTAAGCCTAAGCCTAAGCCTAAGCCTAAGCCTAAGCCTAAGCCTAAGCCTAAGCCTAAGCCTAAGCCTAAGCCTAAGCCTAAGCCTAAGCCTAAGCCTAAGCCTAAGCCTAAGCCTAAGCCTAAGCCTAAGCCTAAGCCTAAGCCTAAGCCTAAGCCTAAGCCTAAGCCTAAGCCTAAGCCTAAGCCTAAGCCTAAGCCTAAGCCTAAGCCTAAGCCTAAGCCTAAGCCTAAGCCTAAGCCTAAGCCTAAGCCTAAGCCTAAGCCTAAGCCTAAGCCTAAGCCTAAGCCTAAGCCTAAGCCTAAGCCTAAGCCTAAGCCTAAGCCTAAGCCTAAGCCTAAGCCTAAGCCTAAGCCTAAGCCTAAGCCTAAGCCTAAGCCTAAGCCTAAGCCTAAGCCTAAGCCTAAGCCTAAGCCTAAGCCTAAGCCTAAGCCTAAGCCTAAGCCTAAGCCTAAGCCTAAGCCTAAGCCTAAGCCTAAGCCTAAGCCTAAGCCTAAGCCTAAGCCTAAGCCTAAGCCTAAGCCTAAGCCTAAGCCTAAGCCTAAGCCTAAGCCTAAGCCTAAGCCTAAGCCTAAGCCTAAGCCTAAGCCTAAGCCTAAGCCTAAGCCTAAGCCTAAGCCTAAGCCTAAGCCTAAGCCTAAGCCTAAGCCTAAGCCTAAGCCTAAGCCTAAGCCTAAGCCTAAGCCTAAGCCTAAGCCTAAGCCTAAGCCTAAGCCTAAGCCTAAGCCTAAGCCTAAGCCTAAGCCTAAGCCTAAGCCTAAGCCTAAGCCTAAGCCTAAGCCTAAGCCTAAGCCTAAGCCTAAGCCTAAGCCTAAGCCTAAGCCTAAGCCTAAGCCTAAGCCTAAGCCTAAGCCTAAGCCTAAGCCTAAGCCTAAGCCTAAGCCTAAGCCTAAGCCTAAGCCTAAGCCTAAGCCTAAGCCTAAGCCTAAGCCTAAGCCTAAGCCTAAGCCTAAGCCTAAGCCTAAGCCTAAGCCTAAGCCTAAGCCTAAGCCTAAGCCTAAGCCTAAGCCTAAGCCTAAGCCTAAGCCTAAGCCTAAGCCTAAGCCTAAGCCTAAGCCTAAGCCTAAGCCTAAGCCTAAGCCTAAGCCTAAGCCTAAGCCTAAGCCTAAGCCTAAGCCTAAGCCTAAGCCTAAGCCTAAGCCTAAGCCTAAGCCTAAGCCTAAGCCTAAGCCTAAGCCTAAGCCTAAGCCTAAGCCTAAGCCTAAGCCTAAGCCTAAGCCTAAGCCTAAGCCTAAGCCTAAGCCTAAGCCTAAGCCTAAGCCTAAGCCTAAGCCTAAGCCTAAGCCTAAGCCTAAGCCTAAGCCTAAGCCTAAGCCTAAGCCTAAGCCTAAGCCTAAGCCTAAGCCTAAGCCTAAGCCTAAGCCTAAGCCTAAGCCTAAGCCTAAGCCTAAGCCTAAGCCTAAGCCTAAGCCTAAGCCTAAGCCTAAGCCTAAGCCTAAGCCTAAGCCTAAGCCTAAGCCTAAGCCTAAGCCTAAGCCTAAGCCTAAGCCTAAGCCTAAGCCTAAGCCTAAGCCTAAGCCTAAGCCTAAGCCTAAGCCTAAGCCTAAGCCTAAGCCTAAGCCTAAGCCTAAGCCTAAGCCTAAGCCTAAGCCTAAGCCTAAGCCTAAGCCTAAGCCTAAGCCTAAGCCTAAGCCTAAGCCTAAGCCTAAGCCTAAGCCTAAGCCTAAGCCTAAGCCTAAGCCTAAGCCTAAGCCTAAGCCTAAGCCTAAGCCTAAGCCTAAGCCTAAGCCTAAGCCTAAGCCTAAGCCTAAGCCTAAGCCTAAGCCTAAGCCTAAGCCTAAGCCTAAGCCTAAGCCTAAGCCTAAGCCTAAGCCTAAGCCTAAGCCTAAGCCTAAGCCTAAGCCTAAGCCTAAGCCTAAGCCTAAGCCTAAGCCTAAGCCTAAGCCTAAGCCTAAGCCTAAGCCTAAGCCTAAGCCTAAGCCTAAGCCTAAGCCTAAGCCTAAGCCTAAGCCTAAGCCTAAGCCTAAGCCTAAGCCTAAGCCTAAGCCTAAGCCTAAGCCTAAGCCTAAGCCTAAGCCTAAGCCTAAGCCTAAGCCTAAGCCTAAGCCTAAGCCTAAGCCTAAGCCTAAGCCTAAGCCTAAGCCTAAGCCTAAGCCTAAGCCTAAGCCTAAGCCTAAGCCTAAGCCTAAGCCTAAGCCTAAGCCTAAGCCTAAGCCTAAGCCTAAGCCTAAGCCTAAGCCTAAGCCTAAGCCTAAGCCTAAGCCTAAGCCTAAGCCTAAGCCTAAGCCTAAGCCTAAGCCTAAGCCTAAGCCTAAGCCTAAGCCTAAGCCTAAGCCTAAGCCTAAGCCTAAGCCTAAGCCTAAGCCTAAGCCTAAGCCTAAGCCTAAGCCTAAGCCTAAGCCTAAGCCTAAGCCTAAGCCTAAGCCTAAGCCTAAGCCTAAGCCTAAGCCTAAGCCTAAGCCTAAGCCTAAGCCTAAGCCTAAGCCTAAGCCTAAGCCTAAGCCTAAGCCTAAGCCTAAGCCTAAGCCTAAGCCTAAGCCTAAGCCTAAGCCTAAGCCTAAGCCTAAGCCTAAGCCTAAGCCTAAGCCTAAGCCTAAGCCTAAGCCTAAGCCTAAGCCTAAGCCTAAGCCTAAGCCTAAGCCTAAGCCTAAGCCTAAGCCTAAGCCTAAGCCTAAGCCTAAGCCTAAGCCTAAGCCTAAGCCTAAGCCTAAGCCTAAGCCTAAGCCTAAGCCTAAGCCTAAGCCTAAGCCTAAGCCTAAGCCTAAGCCTAAGCCTAAGCCTAAGCCTAAGCCTAAGCCTAAGCCTAAGCCTAAGCCTAAGCCTAAGCCTAAGCCTAAGCCTAAGCCTAAGCCTAAGCCTAAGCCTAAGCCTAAGCCTAAGCCTAAGCCTAAGCCTAAGCCTAAGCCTAAGCCTAAGCCTAAGCCTAAGCCTAAGCCTAAGCCTAAGCCTAAGCCTAAGCCTAAGCCTAAGCCTAAGCCTAAGCCTAAGCCTAAGCCTAAGCCTAAGCCTAAGCCTAAGCCTAAGCCTAAGCCTAAGCCTAAGCCTAAGCCTAAGCCTAAGCCTAAGCCTAAGCCTAAGCCTAAGCCTAAGCCTAAGCCTAAGCCTAAGCCTAAGCCTAAGCCTAAGCCTAAGCCTAAGCCTAAGCCTAAGCCTAAGCCTAAGCCTAAGCCTAAGCCTAAGCCTAAGCCTAAGCCTAAGCCTAAGCCTAAGCCTAAGCCTAAGCCTAAGCCTAAGCCTAAGCCTAAGCCTAAGCCTAAGCCTAAGCCTAAGCCTAAGCCTAAGCCTAAGCCTAAGCCTAAGCCTAAGCCTAAGCCTAAGCCTAAGCCTAAGCCTAAGCCTAAGCCTAAGCCTAAGCCTAAGCCTAAGCCTAAGCCTAAGCCTAAGCCTAAGCCTAAGCCTAAGCCTAAGCCTAAGCCTAAGCCTAAGCCTAAGCCTAAGCCTAAGCCTAAGCCTAAGCCTAAGCCTAAGCCTAAGCCTAAGCCTAAGCCTAAGCCTAAGCCTAAGCCTAAGCCTAAGCCTAAGCCTAAGCCTAAGCCTAAGCCTAAGCCTAAGCCTAAGCCTAAGCCTAAGCCTAAGCCTAAGCCTATAGCCTAAGCCTAAGCCTAAGCCTAAGCCTAAGCCTAAGCCTAAGCCTAAGCCTAAGCCTAAGCCTAAGCCTAAGCCTAAGCCTAAGCCTAAGCCTAAGCCTAAGCCTAAGCCTAAGCCTAAGCCTAAGCCTAAGCCTAAGCCTAAGCCTAAGCCTAAGCCTAAGCCTAAGCCTAAGCCTAAGCCTAAGCCTAAGCCTAAGCCTAAGCCTAAGCCTAAGCCTAAGCCTAAGCCTAAGCCTAAGCCTAAGCCTAAGCCTAAGCCTAAGCCTAAGCCTAAGCCTAAGCCTAAGCCTAAGCCTAAGCCTAAGCCTAAGCCTAAGCCTAAGCCTAAGCCTAAGCCTAAGCCTAAGCCTAAGCCTAAGCCTAAGCCTAAGCCTAAGCCTAAGCCTAAGCCTAAGCCTAAGCCTAAGCCTAAGCCTAAGCCTAAGCCTAAGCCTAAGCCTAAGCCTAAGCCTAAGCCTAAGCCTAAGCCTAAGCCTAAGCCTAAGCCTAAGCCTAAGCCTAAGCCTAAGCCTAAGCCTAAGCCTAAGCCTAAGCCTAAGCCTAAGCCTAAGCCTAAGCCTAAGCCTAAGCCTAAGCCTAAGCCTAAGCCTAAGCCTAAGCCTAAGCCTAAGCCTAAGCCTAAGCCTAAGCCTAAGCCTAAGCCTAAGCCTAAGCCTAAGCCTAAGCCTAAGCCTAAGCCTAAGCCTAAGCCTAAGCCTAAGCCTAAGCCTAAGCCTAAGCCTAAGCCTAAGCCTAAGCCTAAGCCTAAGCCTAAGCCTAAGCCTAAGCCTAAGCCTAAGCCTAAGCCTAAGCCTAAGCCTAAGCCTAAGCCTAAGCCTAAGCCTAAGCCTAAGCCTAAGCCTAAGCCTAAGCCTAAGCCTAAGCCTAAGCCTAAGCCTAAGCCTAAGCCTAAGCCTAAGCCTAAGCCTAAGCCTAAGCCTAAGCCTAAGCCTAAGCCTAAGCCTAAGCCTAAGCCTAAGCCTAAGCCTAAGCCTAAGCCTAAGCCTAAGCCTAAGCCTAAGCCTAAGCCTAAGCCTAAGCCTAAGCCTAAGCCTAAGCCTAAGCCTAAGCCTAAGCCTAAGCCTAAGCCTAAGCCTAAGCCTAAGCCTAAGCCTAAGCCTAAGCCTAAGCCTAAGCCTAAGCCTAAGCCTAAGCCTAAGCCTAAGCCTAAGCCTAAGCCTAAGCCTAAGCCTAAGCCTAAGCCTAAGCCTAAGCCTAAGCCTAAGCCTAAGCCTAAGCCTAAGCCTAAGCCTAAGCCTAAGCCTAAGCCTAAGCCTAAGCCTAAGCCTAAGCCTAAGCCTAAGCCTAAGCCTAAGCCTAAGCCTAAGCCTAAGCCTAAGCCTAAGCCTAAGCCTAAGCCTAAGCCTAAGCCTAAGCCTAAGCCTAAGCCTAAGCCTAAGCCTAAGCCTAAGCCTAAGCCTAAGCCTAAGCCTAAGCCTAAGCCTAAGCCTAAGCCTAAGCCTAAGCCTAAGCCTAAGCCTAAGCCTAAGCCTAAGCCTAAGCCTAAGCCTAAGCCTAAGCCTAAGCCTAAGCCTAAGCCTAAGCCTAAGCCTAAGCCTAAGCCTAAGCCTAAGCCTAAGCCTAAGCCTAAGCCTAAGCCTAAGCCTAAGCCTAAGCCTAAGCCTAAGCCTAAGCCTAAGCCTAAGCCTAAGCCTAAGCCTAAGCCTAAGCCTAAGCCTAAGCCTAAGCCTAAGCCTAAGCCTAAGCCTAAGCCTAAGCCTAAGCCTAAGCCTAAGCCTAAGCCTAAGCCTAAGCCTAAGCCTAAGCCTAAGCCTAAGCCTAAGCCTAAGCCTAAGCCTAAGCCTAAGCCTAAGCCTAAGCCTAAGCCTAAGCCTAAGCCTAAGCCTAAGCCTAAGCCTAAGCCTAAGCCTAAGCCTAAGCCTAAGCCTAAGCCTAAGCCTAAGCCTAAGCCTAAGCCTAAGCCTAAGCCTAAGCCTAAGCCTAAGCCTAAGCCTAAGCCTAAGCCTAAGCCTAAGCCTAAGCCTAAGCCTAAGCCTAAGCCTAAGCCTAAGCCTAAGCCTAAGCCTAAGCCTAAGCCTAAGCCTAAGCCTAAGCCTAAGCCTAAGCCTAAGCCTAAGCCTAAGCCTAAGCCTAAGCCTAAGCCTAAGCCTAAGCCTAAGCCTAAGCCTAAGCCTAAGCCTAAGCCTAAGCCTAAGCCTAAGCCTAAGCCTAAGCCTAAGCCTAAGCCTAAGCCTAAGCCTAAGCCTAAGCCTAAGCCTAAGCCTAAGCCTAAGCCTAAGCCTAAGCCTAAGCCTAAGCCTAAGCCTAAGCCTAAGCCTAAGCCTAAGCCTAAGCCTAAGCCTAAGCCTAAGCCTAAGCCTAAGCCTAAGCCTAAGCCTAAGCCTAAGCCTAAGCCTAAGCCTAAGCCTAAGCCTAAGCCTAAGCCTAAGCCTAAGCCTAAGCCTAAGCCTAAGCCTAAGCCTAAGCCTAAGCCTAAGCCTAAGCCTAAGCCTAAGCCTAAGCCTAAGCCTAAGCCTAAGCCTAAGCCTAAGCCTAAGCCTAAGCCTAAGCCTAAGCCTAAGCCTAAGCCTAAGCCTAAGCCTAAGCCTAAGCCTAAGCCTAAGCCTAAGCCTAAGCCTAAGCCTAAGCCTAAGCCTAAGCCTAAGCCTAAGCCTAAGCCTAAGCCTAAGCCTAAGCCTAAGCCTAAGCCTAAGCCTAAGCCTAAGCCTAAGCCTAAGCCTAAGCCTAAGCCTAAGCCTAAGCCTAAGCCTAAGCCTAAGCCTAAGCCTAAGCCTAAGCCTAAGCCTAAGCCTAAGCCTAAGCCTAAGCCTAAGCCTAAGCCTAAGCCTAAGCCTAAGCCTAAGCCTAAGCCTAAGCCTAAGCCTAAGCCTAAGCCTAAGCCTAAGCCTAAGCCTAAGCCTAAGCCTAAGCCTAAGCCTAAGCCTAAGCCTAAGCCTAAGCCTAAGCCTAAGCCTAAGCCTAAGCCTAAGCCTAAGCCTAAGCCTAAGCCTAAGCCTAAGCCTAAGCCTAAGCCTAAGCCTAAGCCTAAGCCTAAGCCTAAGCCTAAGCCTAAGCCTAAGCCTAAGCCTAAGCCTAAGCCTAAGCCTAAGCCTAAGCCTAAGCCTAAGCCTAAGCCTAAGCCTAAGCCTAAGCCTAAGCCTAAGCCTAAGCCTAAGCCTAAGCCTAAGCCTAAGCCTAAGCCTAAGCCTAAGCCTAAGCCTAAGCCTAAGCCTAAGCCTAAGCCTAAGCCTAAGCCTAAGCCTAAGCCTAAGCCTAAGCCTAAGCCTAAGCCTAAGCCTAAGCCTAAGCCTAAGCCTAAGCCTAAGCCTAAGCCTAAGCCTAAGCCTAAGCCTAAGCCTAAGCCTAAGCCTAAGCCTAAGCCTAAGCCTAAGCCTAAGCCTAAGCCTAAGCCTAAGCCTAAGCCTAAGCCTAAGCCTAAGCCTAAGCCTAAGCCTAAGCCTAAGCCTAAGCCTAAGCCTAAGCCTAAGCCTAAGCCTAAGCCTAAGCCTAAGCCTAAGCCTAAGCCTAAGCCTAAGCCTAAGCCTAAGCCTAAGCCTAAGCCTAAGCCTAAGCCTAAGCCTAAGCCTAAGCCTAAGCCTAAGCCTAAGCCTAAGCCTAAGCCTAAGCCTAAGCCTAAGCCTAAGCCTAAGCCTAAGCCTAAGCCTAAGCCTAAGCCTAAGCCTAAGCCTAAGCCTAAGCCTAAGCCTAAGCCTAAGCCTAAGCCTAAGCCTAAGCCTAAGCCTAAGCCTAAGCCTAAGCCTAAGCCTAAGCCTAAGCCTAAGCCTAAGCCTAAGCCTAAGCCTAAGCCTAAGCCTAAGCCTAAGCCTAAGCCTAAGCCTAAGCCTAAGCCTAAGCCTAAGCCTAAGCCTAAGCCTAAGCCTAAGCCTAAGCCTAAGCCTAAGCCTAAGCCTAAGCCTAAGCCTAAGCCTAAGCCTAAGCCTAAGCCTAAGCCTAAGCCTAAGCCTAAGCCTAAGCCTAAGCCTAAGCCTAAGCCTAAGCCTAAGCCTAAGCCTAAGCCTAAGCCTAAGCCTAAGCCTAAGCCTAAGCCTAAGCCTAAGCCTAAGCCTAAGCCTAAGCCTAAGCCTAAGCCTAAGCCTAAGCCTAAGCCTAAGCCTAAGCCTAAGCCTAAGCCTAAGCCTAAGCCTAAGCCTAAGCCTAAGCCTAAGCCTAAGCCTAAGCCTAAGCCTAAGCCTAAGCCTAAGCCTAAGCCTAAGCCTAAGCCTAAGCCTAAGCCTAAGCCTAAGCCTAAGCCTAAGCCTAAGCCTAAGCCTAAGCCTAAGCCTAAGCCTAAGCCTAAGCCTAAGCCTAAGCCTAAGCCTAAGCCTAAGCCTAAGCCTAAGCCTAAGCCTAAGCCTAAGCCTAAGCCTAAGCCTAAGCCTAAGCCTAAGCCTAAGCCTAAGCCTAAGCCTAAGCCTAAGCCTAAGCCTAAGCCTAAGCCTAAGCCTAAGCCTAAGCCTAAGCCTAAGCCTAAGCCTAAGCCTAAGCCTAAGCCTAAGCCTAAGCCTAAGCCTAAGCCTAAGCCTAAGCCTAAGCCTAAGCCTAAGCCTAAGCCTAAGCCTAAGCCTAAGCCTAAGCCTAAGCCTAAGCCTAAGCCTAAGCCTAAGCCTAAGCCTAAGCCTAAGCCTAAGCCTAAGCCTAAGCCTAAGCCTAAGCCTAAGCCTAAGCCTAAGCCTAAGCCTAAGCCTAAGCCTAAGCCTAAGCCTAAGCCTAAGCCTAAGCCTAAGCCTAAGCCTAAGCCTAAGCCTAAGCCTAAGCCTAAGCCTAAGCCTAAGCCTAAGCCTAAGCCTAAGCCTAAGCCTAAGCCTAAGCCTAAGCCTAAGCCTAAGCCTAAGCCTAAGCCTAAGCCTAAGCCTAAGCCTAAGCCTAAGCCTAAGCCTAAGCCTAAGCCTAAGCCTAAGCCTAAGCCTAAGCCTAAGCCTAAGCCTAAGCCTAAGCCTAAGCCTAAGCCTAAGCCTAAGCCTAAGCCTAAGCCTAAGCCTAAGCCTAAGCCTAAGCCTAAGCCTAAGCCTAAGCCTAAGCCTAAGCCTAAGCCTAAGCCTAAGCCTAAGCCTAAGCCTAAGCCTAAGCCTAAGCCTAAGCCTAAGCCTAAGCCTAAGCCTAAGCCTAAGCCTAAGCCTAAGCCTAAGCCTAAGCCTAAGCCTAAGCCTAAGCCTAAGCCTAAGCCTAAGCCTAAGCCTAAGCCTAAGCCTAAGCCTAAGCCTAAGCCTAAGCCTAAGCCTAAGCCTAAGCCTAAGCCTAAGCCTAAGCCTAAGCCTAAGCCTAAGCCTAAGCCTAAGCCTAAGCCTAAGCCTAAGCCTAAGCCTAAGCCTAAGCCTAAGCCTAAGCCTAAGCCTAAGCCTAAGCCTAAGCCTAAGCCTAAGCCTAAGCCTAAGCCTAAGCCTAAGCCTAAGCCTAAGCCTAAGCCTAAGCCTAAGCCTAAGCCTAAGCCTAAGCCTAAGCCTAAGCCTAAGCCTAAGCCTAAGCCTAAGCCTAAGCCTAAGCCTAAGCCTAAGCCTAAGCCTAAGCCTAAGCCTAAGCCTAAGCCTAAGCCTAAGCCTAAGCCTAAGCCTAAGCCTAAGCCTAAGCCTAAGCCTAAGCCTAAGCCTAAGCCTAAGCCTAAGCCTAAGCCTAAGCCTAAGCCTAAGCCTAAGCCTAAGCCTAAGCCTAAGCCTAAGCCTAAGCCTAAGCCTAAGCCTAAGCCTAAGCCTAAGCCTAAGCCTAAGCCTAAGCCTAAGCCTAAGCCTAAGCCTAAGCCTAAGCCTAAGCCTAAGCCTAAGCCTAAGCCTAAGCCTAAGCCTAAGCCTAAGCCTAAGCCTAAGCCTAAGCCTAAGCCTAAGCCTAAGCCTAAGCCTAAGCCTAAGCCTAAGCCTAAGCCTAAGCCTAAGCCTAAGCCTAAGCCTAAGCCTAAGCCTAAGCCTAAGCCTAAGCCTAAGCCTAAGCCTAAGCCTAAGCCTAAGCCTAAGCCTAAGCCTAAGCCTAAGCCTAAGCCTAAGCCTAAGCCTAAGCCTAAGCCTAAGCCTAAGCCTAAGCCTAAGCCTAAGCCTAAGCCTAAGCCTAAGCCTAAGCCTAAGCCTAAGCCTAAGCCTAAGCCTAAGCCTAAGCCTAAGCCTAAGCCTAAGCCTAAGCCTAAGCCTAAGCCTAAGCCTAAGCCTAAGCCTAAGCCTAAGCCTAAGCCTAAGCCTAAGCCTAAGCCTAAGCCTAAGCCTAAGCCTAAGCCTAAGCCTAAGCCTAAGCCTAAGCCTAAGCCTAAGCCTAAGCCTAAGCCTAAGCCTAAGCCTAAGCCTAAGCCTAAGCCTAAGCCTAAGCCTAAGCCTAAGCCTAAGCCTAAGCCTAAGCCTAAGCCTAAGCCTAAGCCTAAGCCTAAGCCTAAGCCTAAGCCTAAGCCTAAGCCTAAGCCTAAGCCTAAGCCTAAGCCTAAGCCTAAGCCTAAGCCTAAGCCTAAGCCTAAGCCTAAGCCTAAGCCTAAGCCTAAGCCTAAGCCTAAGCCTAAGCCTAAGCCTAAGCCTAAGCCTAAGCCTAAGCCTAAGCCTAAGCCTAAGCCTAAGCCTAAGCCTAAGCCTAAGCCTAAGCCTAAGCCTAAGCCTAAGCCTAAGCCTAAGCCTAAGCCTAAGCCTAAGCCTAAGCCTAAGCCTAAGCCTAAGCCTAAGCCTAAGCCTAAGCCTAAGCCTAAGCCTAAGCCTAAGCCTAAGCCTAAGCCTAAGCCTAAGCCTAAGCCTAAGCCTAAGCCTAAGCCTAAGCCTAAGCCTAAGCCTAAGCCTAAGCCTAAGCCTAAGCCTAAGCCTAAGCCTAAGCCTAAGCCTAAGCCTAAGCCTAAGCCTAAGCCTAAGCCTAAGCCTAAGCCTAAGCCTAAGCCTAAGCCTAAGCCTAAGCCTAAGCCTAAGCCTAAGCCTAAGCCTAAGCCTAAGCCTAAGCCTAAGCCTAAGCCTAAGCCTAAGCCTAAGCCTAAGCCTAAGCCTAAGCCTAAGCCTAAGCCTAAGCCTAAGCCTAAGCCTAAGCCTAAGCCTAAGCCTAAGCCTAAGCCTAAGCCTAAGCCTAAGCCTAAGCCTAAGCCTAAGCCTAAGCCTAAGCCTAAGCCTAAGCCTAAGCCTAAGCCTAAGCCTAAGCCTAAGCCTAAGCCTAAGCCTAAGCCTAAGCCTAAGCCTAAGCCTAAGCCTAAGCCTAAGCCTAAGCCTAAGCCTAAGCCTAAGCCTAAGCCTAAGCCTAAGCCTAAGCCTAAGCCTAAGCCTAAGCCTAAGCCTAAGCCTAAGCCTAAGCCTAAGCCTAAGCCTAAGCCTAAGCCTAAGCCTAAGCCTAAGCCTAAGCCTAAGCCTAAGCCTAAGCCTAAGCCTAAGCCTAAGCCTAAGCCTAAGCCTAAGCCTAAGCCTAAGCCTAAGCCTAAGCCTAAGCCTAAGCCTAAGCCTAAGCCTAAGCCTAAGCCTAAGCCTAAGCCTAAGCCTAAGCCTAAGCCTAAGCCTAAGCCTAAGCCTAAGCCTAAGCCTAAGCCTAAGCCTAAGCCTAAGCCTAAGCCTAAGCCTAAGCCTAAGCCTAAGCCTAAGCCTAAGCCTAAGCCTAAGCCTAAGCCTAAGCCTAAGCCTAAGCCTAAGCCTAAGCCTAAGCCTAAGCCTAAGCCTAAGCCTAAGCCTAAGCCTAAGCCTAAGCCTAAGCCTAAGCCTAAGCCTAAGCCTAAGCCTAAGCCTAAGCCTAAGCCTAAGCCTAAGCCTAAGCCTAAGCCTAAGCCTAAGCCTAAGCCTAAGCCTAAGCCTAAGCCTAAGCCTAAGCCTAAGCCTAAGCCTAAGCCTAAGCCTAAGCCTAAGCCTAAGCCTAAGCCTAAGCCTAAGCCTAAGCCTAAGCCTAAGCCTAAGCCTAAGCCTAAGCCTAAGCCTAAGCCTAAGCCTAAGCCTAAGCCTAAGCCTAAGCCTAAGCCTAAGCCTAAGCCTAAGCCTAAGCCTAAGCCTAAGCCTAAGCCTAAGCCTAAGCCTAAGCCTAAGCCTAAGCCTAAGCCTAAGCCTAAGCCTAAGCCTAAGCCTAAGCCTAAGCCTAAGCCTAAGCCTAAGCCTAAGCCTAAGCCTAAGCCTAAGCCTAAGCCTAAGCCTAAGCCTAAGCCTAAGCCTAAGCCTAAGCCTAAGCCTAAGCCTAAGCCTCTGATGGGGGGTACCTAGCTAAGCCTCTGATGGGGGGTACCTAGCTAAGCCTCTGATGGGGGGTACCTAGCTAAGCCTCTGATGGGGGGTACCTAGCTAAGCCTCTGATGGGGGGTACCTAGCTAAGCCTCTGATGGGGGGTACCTAGCTAAGCCTCTGATGGGGGGTACCTAGCTAAGCCTCTGATGGGGGGTACCTAGCTAAGCCTCTGATGGGGGGTACCTAGCTAAGCCTCTGATGGGGGGTACCTAGCTAAGCCTCTGATGGGGGGTACCTAGCTAAGCCTCTGATGGGGGGTACCTAGCTAAGCCTCTGATGGGGGGTACCTAGCTAAGCCTCTGATGGGGGGTACCTAGCTAAGCCTCTGATGGGGGGTACCTAGCTAAGCCTCTGATGGGGGGTACCTAGCTAAGCCTCTGATGGGGGGTACCTAGCTAAGCCTCTGATGGGGGGTACCTAGCTAAGCCTCTGATGGGGGGTACCTAGCTAAGCCTCTGATGGGGGGTACCTAGCTAAGCCTCTGATGGGGGGTACCTAGCTAAGCCTCTGATGGGGGGTACCTAGCTAAGCCTCTGATGGGGGGTACCTAGCTAAGCCTCTGATGGGGGGTACCTAGCTAAGCCTCTGATGGGGGGTACCTAGCTAAGCCTCTGATGGGGGGTACCTAGCTAAGCCTCTGATGGGGGGTACCTAGCTAAGCCTCTGATGGGGGGTACCTAGCTAAGCCTCTGATGGGGGGTACCTAGCTAAGCCTCTGATGGGGGGTACCTAGCTAAGCCTCTGATGGGGGGTACCTAGCTAAGCCTCTGATGGGGGGTACCTAGCTAAGCCTCTGATGGGGGGTACCTAGCTAAGCCTCTGATGGGGGGTACCTAGCTAAGCCTCTGATGGGGGGTACCTAGCTAAGCCTCTGATGGGGGGTACCTAGCTAAGCCTCTGATGGGGGGTACCTAGCTAAGCCTCTGATGGGGGGTACCTAGCTAAGCCTCTGATGGGGGGTACCTAGCTAAGCCTCTGATGGGGGGTACCTAGCTAAGCCTCTGATGGGGGGTACCTAGCTAAGCCTCTGATGGGGGGTACCTAGCTAAGCCTCTGATGGGGGGTACCTAGCTAAGCCTCTGATGGGGGGTACCTAGCTAAGCCTCTGATGGGGGGTACCTAGCTAAGCCTCTGATGGGGGGTACCTAGCTAAGCCTCTGATGGGGGGTACCTAGCTAAGCCTCTGATGGGGGGTACCTAGCTAAGCCTCTGATGGGGGGTACCTAGCTAAGCCTCTGATGGGGGGTACCTAGCTAAGCCTCTGATGGGGGGTACCTAGCTAAGCCTCTGATGGGGGGTACCTAGCTAAGCCTCTGATGGGGGGTACCTAGCTAAGCCTCTGATGGGGGGTACCTAGCTAAGCCTCTGATGGGGGGTACCTAGCTAAGCCTCTGATGGGGGGTACCTAGCTAAGCCTCTGATGGGGGGTACCTAGCTAAGCCTCTGATGGGGGGTACCTAGCTAAGCCTCTGATGGGGGGTACCTAGCTAAGCCTCTGATGGGGGGTACCTAGCTAAGCCTCTGATGGGGGGTACCTAGCTAAGCCTCTGATGGGGGGTACCTAGCTAAGCCTCTGATGGGGGGTACCTAGCTAAGCCTCTGATGGGGGGTACCTAGCTAAGCCTCTGATGGGGGGTACCTAGCTAAGCCTCTGATGGGGGGTACCTAGCTAAGCCTCTGATGGGGGGTACCTAGCTAAGCCTCTGATGGGGGGTACCTAGCTAAGCCTCTGATGGGGGGTACCTAGCTAAGCCTCTGATGGGGGGTACCTAGCTAAGCCTCTGATGGGGGGTACCTAGCTAAGCCTCTGATGGGGGGTACCTAGCTAAGCCTCTGATGGGGGGTACCTAGCTAAGCCTCTGATGGGGGGTACCTAGCTAAGCCTCTGATGGGGGGTACCTAGCTAAGCCTCTGATGGGGGGTACCTAGCTAAGCCTCTGATGGGGGGTACCTAGCTAAGCCTCTGATGGGGGGTACCTAGCTAAGCCTCTGATGGGGGGTACCTAGCTAAGCCTCTGATGGGGGGTACCTAGCTAAGCCTCTGATGGGGGGTACCTAGCTAAGCCTCTGATGGGGGGTACCTAGCTAAGCCTCTGATGGGGGGTACCTAGCTAAGCCTCTGATGGGGGGTACCTAGCTAAGCCTCTGATGGGGGGTACCTAGCTAAGCCTCTGATGGGGGGTACCTAGCTAAGCCTCTGATGGGGGGTACCTAGCTAAGCCTCTGATGGGGGGTACCTAGCTAAGCCTCTGATGGGGGGTACCTAGCTAAGCCTCTGATGGGGGGTACCTAGCTAAGCCTCTGATGGGGGGTACCTAGCTAAGCCTCTGATGGGGGGTACCTAGCTAAGCCTCTGATGGGGGGTACCTAGCTAAGCCTCTGATGGGGGGTACCTAGCTAAGCCTCTGATGGGGGGTACCTAGCTAAGCCTCTGATGGGGGGTACCTAGCTAAGCCTCTGATGGGGGGTACCTAGCTAAGCCTCTGATGGGGGGTACCTAGCTAAGCCTCTGATGGGGGGTACCTAGCTAAGCCTCTGATGGGGGGTACCTAGCTAAGCCTCTGATGGGGGGTACCTAGCTAAGCCTCTGATGGGGGGTACCTAGCTAAGCCTCTGATGGGGGGTACCTAGCTAAGCCTCTGATGGGGGGTACCTAGCTAAGCCTCTGATGGGGGGTACCTAGCTAAGCCTCTGATGGGGGGTACCTAGCTAAGCCTCTGATGGGGGGTACCTAGCTAAGCCTCTGATGGGGGGTACCTAGCTAAGCCTCTGATGGGGGGTACCTAGCTAAGCCTCTGATGGGGGGTACCTAGCTAAGCCTCTGATGGGGGGTACCTAGCTAAGCCTCTGATGGGGGGTACCTAGCTAAGCCTCTGATGGGGGGTACCTAGCTAAGCCTCTGATGGGGGGTACCTAGCTAAGCCTCTGATGGGGGGTACCTAGCTAAGCCTCTGATGGGGGGTACCTAGCTAAGCCTCTGATGGGGGGTACCTAGCTAAGCCTCTGATGGGGGGTACCTAGCTAAGCCTCTGATGGGGGGTACCTAGCTAAGCCTCTGATGGGGGGTACCTAGCTAAGCCTCTGATGGGGGGTACCTAGCTAAGCCTCTGATGGGGGGTACCTAGCTAAGCCTCTGATGGGGGGTACCTAGCTAAGCCTCTGATGGGGGGTACCTAGCTAAGCCTCTGATGGGGGGTACCTAGCTAAGCCTCTGATGGGGGGTACCTAGCTAAGCCTCTGATGGGGGGTACCTAGCTAAGCCTCTGATGGGGGGTACCTAGCTAAGCCTCTGATGGGGGGTACCTAGCTAAGCCTCTGATGGGGGGTACCTAGCTAAGCCTCTGATGGGGGGTACCTAGCTAAGCCTCTGATGGGGGGTACCTAGCTAAGCCTCTGATGGGGGGTACCTAGCTAAGCCTCTGATGGGGGGTACCTAGCTAAGCCTCTGATGGGGGGTACCTAGCTAAGCCTCTGATGGGGGGTACCTAGCTAAGCCTCTGATGGGGGGTACCTAGCTAAGCCTCTGATGGGGGGTACCTAGCTAAGCCTCTGATGGGGGGTACCTAGCTAAGCCTCTGATGGGGGGTACCTAGCTAAGCCTCTGATGGGGGGTACCTAGCTAAGCCTCTGATGGGGGGTACCTAGCTAAGCCTCTGATGGGGGGTACCTAGCTAAGCCTCTGATGGGGGGTACCTAGCTAAGCCTCTGATGGGGGGTACCTAGCTAAGCCTCTGATGGGGGGTACCTAGCTAAGCCTCTGATGGGGGGTACCTAGCTAAGCCTCTGATGGGGGGTACCTAGCTAAGCCTCTGATGGGGGGTACCTAGCTAAGCCTCTGATGGGGGGTACCTAGCTAAGCCTCTGATGGGGGGTACCTAGCTAAGCCTCTGATGGGGGGTACCTAGCTAAGCCTCTGATGGGGGGTACCTAGCTAAGCCTCTGATGGGGGGTACCTAGCTAAGCCTCTGATGGGGGGTACCTAGCTAAGCCTCTGATGGGGGGTACCTAGCTAAGCCTCTGATGGGGGGTACCTAGCTAAGCCTCTGATGGGGGGTACCTAGCTAAGCCTCTGATGGGGGGTACCTAGCTAAGCCTCTGATGGGGGGTACCTAGCTAAGCCTCTGATGGGGGGTACCTAGCTAAGCCTCTGATGGGGGGTACCTAGCTAAGCCTCTGATGGGGGGTACCTAGCTAAGCCTCTGATGGGGGGTACCTAGCTAAGCCTCTGATGGGGGGTACCTAGCTAAGCCTCTGATGGGGGGTACCTAGCTAAGCCTCTGATGGGGGGTACCTAGCTAAGCCTCTGATGGGGGGTACCTAGCTAAGCCTCTGATGGGGGGTACCTAGCTAAGCCTCTGATGGGGGGTACCTAGCTAAGCCTCTGATGGGGGGTACCTAGCTAAGCCTCTGATGGGGGGTACCTAGCTAAGCCTCTGATGGGGGGTACCTAGCTAAGCCTCTGATGGGGGGTACCTAGCTAAGCCTCTGATGGGGGGTACCTAGCTAAGCCTCTGATGGGGGGTACCTAGCTAAGCCTCTGATGGGGGGTACCTAGCTAAGCCTCTGATGGGGGGTACCTAGCTAAGCCTCTGATGGGGGGTACCTAGCTAAGCCTCTGATGGGGGGTACCTAGCTAAGCCTCTGATGGGGGGTACCTAGCTAAGCCTCTGATGGGGGGTACCTAGCTAAGCCTCTGATGGGGGGTACCTAGCTAAGCCTCTGATGGGGGGTACCTAGCTAAGCCTCTGATGGGGGGTACCTAGCTAAGCCTCTGATGGGGGGTACCTAGCTAAGCCTCTGATGGGGGGTACCTAGCTAAGCCTCTGATGGGGGGTACCTAGCTAAGCCTCTGATGGGGGGTACCTAGCTAAGCCTCTGATGGGGGGTACCTAGCTAAGCCTCTGATGGGGGGTACCTAGCTAAGCCTCTGATGGGGGGTACCTAGCTAAGCCTCTGATGGGGGGTACCTAGCTAAGCCTCTGATGGGGGGTACCTAGCTAAGCCTCTGATGGGGGGTACCTAGCTAAGCCTCTGATGGGGGGTACCTAGCTAAGCCTCTGATGGGGGGTACCTAGCTAAGCCTCTGATGGGGGGTACCTAGCTAAGCCTCTGATGGGGGGTACCTAGCTAAGCCTCTGATGGGGGGTACCTAGCTAAGCCTCTGATGGGGGGTACCTAGCTAAGCCTCTGATGGGGGGTACCTAGCTAAGCCTCTGATGGGGGGTACCTAGCTAAGCCTCTGATGGGGGGTACCTAGCTAAGCCTCTGATGGGGGGTACCTAGCTAAGCCTCTGATGGGGGGTACCTAGCTAAGCCTCTGATGGGGGGTACCTAGCTAAGCCTCTGATGGGGGGTACCTAGCTAAGCCTCTGATGGGGGGTACCTAGCTAAGCCTCTGATGGGGGGTACCTAGCTAAGCCTCTGATGGGGGGTACCTAGCTAAGCCTCTGATGGGGGGTACCTAGCTAAGCCTCTGATGGGGGGTACCTAGCTAAGCCTCTGATGGGGGGTACCTAGCTAAGCCTCTGATGGGGGGTACCTAGCTAAGCCTCTGATGGGGGGTACCTAGCTAAGCCTCTGATGGGGGGTACCTAGCTAAGCCTCTGATGGGGGGTACCTAGCTAAGCCTCTGATGGGGGGTACCTAGCTAAGCCTCTGATGGGGGGTACCTAGCTAAGCCTCTGATGGGGGGTACCTAGCTAAGCCTCTGATGGGGGGTACCTAGCTAAGCCTCTGATGGGGGGTACCTAGCTAAGCCTCTGATGGGGGGTACCTAGCTAAGCCTCTGATGGGGGGTACCTAGCTAAGCCTCTGATGGGGGGTACCTAGCTAAGCCTCTGATGGGGGGTACCTAGCTAAGCCTCTGATGGGGGGTACCTAGCTAAGCCTCTGATGGGGGGTACCTAGCTAAGCCTCTGATGGGGGGTACCTAGCTAAGCCTCTGATGGGGGGTACCTAGCTAAGCCTCTGATGGGGGGTACCTAGCTAAGCCTCTGATGGGGGGTACCTAGCTAAGCCTCTGATGGGGGGTACCTAGCTAAGCCTCTGATGGGGGGTACCTAGCTAAGCCTCTGATGGGGGGTACCTAGCTAAGCCTCTGATGGGGGGTACCTAGCTAAGCCTCTGATGGGGGGTACCTAGCTAAGCCTCTGATGGGGGGTACCTAGCTAAGCCTCTGATGGGGGGTACCTAGCTAAGCCTCTGATGGGGGGTACCTAGCTAAGCCTCTGATGGGGGGTACCTAGCTAAGCCTCTGATGGGGGGTACCTAGCTAAGCCTCTGATGGGGGGTACCTAGCTAAGCCTCTGATGGGGGGTACCTAGCTAAGCCTCTGATGGGGGGTACCTAGCTAAGCCTCTGATGGGGGGTACCTAGCTAAGCCTCTGATGGGGGGTACCTAGCTAAGCCTCTGATGGGGGGTACCTAGCTAAGCCTCTGATGGGGGGTACCTAGCTAAGCCTCTGATGGGGGGTACCTAGCTAAGCCTCTGATGGGGGGTACCTAGCTAAGCCTCTGATGGGGGGTACCTAGCTAAGCCTCTGATGGGGGGTACCTAGCTAAGCCTCTGATGGGGGGTACCTAGCTAAGCCTCTGATGGGGGGTACCTAGCTAAGCCTCTGATGGGGGGTACCTAGCTAAGCCTCTGATGGGGGGTACCTAGCTAAGCCTCTGATGGGGGGTACCTAGCTAAGCCTCTGATGGGGGGTACCTAGCTAAGCCTCTGATGGGGGGTACCTAGCTAAGCCTCTGATGGGGGGTACCTAGCTAAGCCTCTGATGGGGGGTACCTAGCTAAGCCTCTGATGGGGGGTACCTAGCTAAGCCTCTGATGGGGGGTACCTAGCTAAGCCTCTGATGGGGGGTACCTAGCTAAGCCTCTGATGGGGGGTACCTAGCTAAGCCTCTGATGGGGGGTACCTAGCTAAGCCTCTGATGGGGGGTACCTAGCTAAGCCTCTGATGGGGGGTACCTAGCTAAGCCTCTGATGGGGGGTACCTAGCTAAGCCTCTGATGGGGGGTACCTAGCTAAGCCTCTGATGGGGGGTACCTAGCTAAGCCTCTGATGGGGGGTACCTAGCTAAGCCTCTGATGGGGGGTACCTAGCTAAGCCTCTGATGGGGGGTACCTAGCTAAGCCTCTGATGGGGGGTACCTAGCTAAGCCTCTGATGGGGGGTACCTAGCTAAGCCTCTGATGGGGGGTACCTAGCTAAGCCTCTGATGGGGGGTACCTAGCTAAGCCTCTGATGGGGGGTACCTAGCTAAGCCTCTGATGGGGGGTACCTAGCTAAGCCTCTGATGGGGGGTACCTAGCTAAGCCTCTGATGGGGGGTACCTAGCTAAGCCTCTGATGGGGGGTACCTAGCTAAGCCTCTGATGGGGGGTACCTAGCTAAGCCTCTGATGGGGGGTACCTAGCTAAGCCTCTGATGGGGGGTACCTAGCTAAGCCTCTGATGGGGGGTACCTAGCTAAGCCTCTGATGGGGGGTACCTAGCTAAGCCTCTGATGGGGGGTACCTAGCTAAGCCTCTGATGGGGGGTACCTAGCTAAGCCTCTGATGGGGGGTACCTAGCTAAGCCTCTGATGGGGGGTACCTAGCTAAGCCTCTGATGGGGGGTACCTAGCTAAGCCTCTGATGGGGGGTACCTAGCTAAGCCTCTGATGGGGGGTACCTAGCTAAGCCTCTGATGGGGGGTACCTAGCTAAGCCTCTGATGGGGGGTACCTAGCTAAGCCTCTGATGGGGGGTACCTAGCTAAGCCTCTGATGGGGGGTACCTAGCTAAGCCTCTGATGGGGGGTACCTAGCTAAGCCTCTGATGGGGGGTACCTAGCTAAGCCTCTGATGGGGGGTACCTAGCTAAGCCTCTGATGGGGGGTACCTAGCTAAGCCTCTGATGGGGGGTACCTAGCTAAGCCTCTGATGGGGGGTACCTAGCTAAGCCTCTGATGGGGGGTACCTAGCTAAGCCTCTGATGGGGGGTACCTAGCTAAGCCTCTGATGGGGGGTACCTAGCTAAGCCTCTGATGGGGGGTACCTAGCTAAGCCTCTGATGGGGGGTACCTAGCTAAGCCTCTGATGGGGGGTACCTAGCTAAGCCTCTGATGGGGGGTACCTAGCTAAGCCTCTGATGGGGGGTACCTAGCTAAGCCTCTGATGGGGGGTACCTAGCTAAGCCTCTGATGGGGGGTACCTAGCTAAGCCTCTGATGGGGGGTACCTAGCTAAGCCTCTGATGGGGGGTACCTAGCTAAGCCTCTGATGGGGGGTACCTAGCTAAGCCTCTGATGGGGGGTACCTAGCTAAGCCTCTGATGGGGGGTACCTAGCTAAGCCTCTGATGGGGGGTACCTAGCTAAGCCTCTGATGGGGGGTACCTAGCTAAGCCTCTGATGGGGGGTACCTAGCTAAGCCTCTGATGGGGGGTACCTAGCTAAGCCTCTGATGGGGGGTACCTAGCTAAGCCTCTGATGGGGGGTACCTAGCTAAGCCTCTGATGGGGGGTACCTAGCTAAGCCTCTGATGGGGGGTACCTAGCTAAGCCTCTGATGGGGGGTACCTAGCTAAGCCTCTGATGGGGGGTACCTAGCTAAGCCTCTGATGGGGGGTACCTAGCTAAGCCTCTGATGGGGGGTACCTAGCTAAGCCTCTGATGGGGGGTACCTAGCTAAGCCTCTGATGGGGGGTACCTAGCTAAGCCTCTGATGGGGGGTACCTAGCTAAGCCTCTGATGGGGGGTACCTAGCTAAGCCTCTGATGGGGGGTACCTAGCTAAGCCTCTGATGGGGGGTACCTAGCTAAGCCTCTGATGGGGGGTACCTAGCTAAGCCTCTGATGGGGGGTACCTAGCTAAGCCTCTGATGGGGGGTACCTAGCTAAGCCTCTGATGGGGGGTACCTAGCTAAGCCTCTGATGGGGGGTACCTAGCTAAGCCTCTGATGGGGGGTACCTAGCTAAGCCTCTGATGGGGGGTACCTAGCTAAGCCTCTGATGGGGGGTACCTAGCTAAGCCTCTGATGGGGGGTACCTAGCTAAGCCTCTGATGGGGGGTACCTAGCTAAGCCTCTGATGGGGGGTACCTAGCTAAGCCTCTGATGGGGGGTACCTAGCTAAGCCTCTGATGGGGGGTACCTAGCTAAGCCTCTGATGGGGGGTACCTAGCTAAGCCTCTGATGGGGGGTACCTAGCTAAGCCTCTGATGGGGGGTACCTAGCTAAGCCTCTGATGGGGGGTACCTAGCTAAGCCTCTGATGGGGGGTACCTAGCTAAGCCTCTGATGGGGGGTACCTAGCTAAGCCTCTGATGGGGGGTACCTAGCTAAGCCTCTGATGGGGGGTACCTAGCTAAGCCTCTGATGGGGGGTACCTAGCTAAGCCTCTGATGGGGGGTACCTAGCTAAGCCTCTGATGGGGGGTACCTAGCTAAGCCTCTGATGGGGGGTACCTAGCTAAGCCTCTGATGGGGGGTACCTAGCTAAGCCTCTGATGGGGGGTACCTAGCTAAGCCTCTGATGGGGGGTACCTAGCTAAGCCTCTGATGGGGGGTACCTAGCTAAGCCTCTGATGGGGGGTACCTAGCTAAGCCTCTGATGGGGGGTACCTAGCTAAGCCTCTGATGGGGGGTACCTAGCTAAGCCTCTGATGGGGGGTACCTAGCTAAGCCTCTGATGGGGGGTACCTAGCTAAGCCTCTGATGGGGGGTACCTAGCTAAGCCTCTGATGGGGGGTACCTAGCTAAGCCTCTGATGGGGGGTACCTAGCTAAGCCTCTGATGGGGGGTACCTAGCTAAGCCTCTGATGGGGGGTACCTAGCTAAGCCTCTGATGGGGGGTACCTAGCTAAGCCTCTGATGGGGGGTACCTAGCTAAGCCTCTGATGGGGGGTACCTAGCTAAGCCTCTGATGGGGGGTACCTAGCTAAGCCTCTGATGGGGGGTACCTAGCTAAGCCTCTGATGGGGGGTACCTAGCTAAGCCTCTGATGGGGGGTACCTAGCTAAGCCTCTGATGGGGGGTACCTAGCTAAGCCTCTGATGGGGGGTACCTAGCTAAGCCTCTGATGGGGGGTACCTAGCTAAGCCTCTGATGGGGGGTACCTAGCTAAGCCTCTGATGGGGGGTACCTAGCTAAGCCTCTGATGGGGGGTACCTAGCTAAGCCTCTGATGGGGGGTACCTAGCTAAGCCTCTGATGGGGGGTACCTAGCTAAGCCTCTGATGGGGGGTACCTAGCTAAGCCTCTGATGGGGGGTACCTAGCTAAGCCTCTGATGGGGGGTACCTAGCTAAGCCTCTGATGGGGGGTACCTAGCTAAGCCTCTGATGGGGGGTACCTAGCTAAGCCTCTGATGGGGGGTACCTAGCTAAGCCTCTGATGGGGGGTACCTAGCTAAGCCTCTGATGGGGGGTACCTAGCTAAGCCTCTGATGGGGGGTACCTAGCTAAGCCTCTGATGGGGGGTACCTAGCTAAGCCTCTGATGGGGGGTACCTAGCTAAGCCTCTGATGGGGGGTACCTAGCTAAGCCTCTGATGGGGGGTACCTAGCTAAGCCTCTGATGGGGGGTACCTAGCTAAGCCTCTGATGGGGGGTACCTAGCTAAGCCTCTGATGGGGGGTACCTAGCTAAGCCTCTGATGGGGGGTACCTAGCTAAGCCTCTGATGGGGGGTACCTAGCTAAGCCTCTGATGGGGGGTACCTAGCTAAGCCTCTGATGGGGGGTACCTAGCTAAGCCTCTGATGGGGGGTACCTAGCTAAGCCTCTGATGGGGGGTACCTAGCTAAGCCTCTGATGGGGGGTACCTAGCTAAGCCTCTGATGGGGGGTACCTAGCTAAGCCTCTGATGGGGGGTACCTAGCTAAGCCTCTGATGGGGGGTACCTAGCTAAGCCTCTGATGGGGGGTACCTAGCTAAGCCTCTGATGGGGGGTACCTAGCTAAGCCTCTGATGGGGGGTACCTAGCTAAGCCTCTGATGGGGGGTACCTAGCTAAGCCTCTGATGGGGGGTACCTAGCTAAGCCTCTGATGGGGGGTACCTAGCTAAGCCTCTGATGGGGGGTACCTAGCTAAGCCTCTGATGGGGGGTACCTAGCTAAGCCTCTGATGGGGGGTACCTAGCTAAGCCTCTGATGGGGGGTACCTAGCTAAGCCTCTGATGGGGGGTACCTAGCTAAGCCTCTGATGGGGGGTACCTAGCTAAGCCTCTGATGGGGGGTACCTAGCTAAGCCTCTGATGGGGGGTACCTAGCTAAGCCTCTGATGGGGGGTACCTAGCTAAGCCTCTGATGGGGGGTACCTAGCTAAGCCTCTGATGGGGGGTACCTAGCTAAGCCTCTGATGGGGGGTACCTAGCTAAGCCTCTGATGGGGGGTACCTAGCTAAGCCTCTGATGGGGGGTACCTAGCTAAGCCTCTGATGGGGGGTACCTAGCTAAGCCTCTGATGGGGGGTACCTAGCTAAGCCTCTGATGGGGGGTACCTAGCTAAGCCTCTGATGGGGGGTACCTAGCTAAGCCTCTGATGGGGGGTACCTAGCTAAGCCTCTGATGGGGGGTACCTAGCTAAGCCTCTGATGGGGGGTACCTAGCTAAGCCTCTGATGGGGGGTACCTAGCTAAGCCTCTGATGGGGGGTACCTAGCTAAGCCTCTGATGGGGGGTACCTAGCTAAGCCTCTGATGGGGGGTACCTAGCTAAGCCTCTGATGGGGGGTACCTAGCTAAGCCTCTGATGGGGGGTACCTAGGTCCAGAAATACGGAAAAAAGAATGCAGCGGGAGGAAACGAACCCGGTGCCATGTAAAGGTAGACAGGCTTACAACCACTTAGCTAATGCTGGCGCATTTAGGAGGGGGTTGTAGCGATGATCAACGGCAGTTCGTGTGAGAGAGTAGCTTGGCGTGTTCCTTTTGAGATTGAGTGGGTAGAGGTCATAAGGACGGTGTTTTTTGTCCTCAGGTGGAATGGAAAATGTCGCGAAACTCTGTGTAGTGTCAATAGGATGTATTATAGTGACTCCTCTGTTGTTCAGGAAGTTAAGACGATAATTGTCGTTACTGAGATAATTGTGTGCTCATGATTCGTACCTTCGCATTTATGTACGATACTGGATTCTGAATCGAATTTAGATTCAGTGGGCTTAGGTGGTACTCGGGTTAGGCTTATGCAATAAGGAAAGAGGCTTAGAATCTCTCACAATATAGGCTAGAATCATAATAATACTCGTTTTGCATAGATACTTGTTAAATATATATATACCTACACATAATAAACGTTACACATTTTAACCAAACTATACCTCACTCCTATTGGGAAAAGAAACACTGGCCGCGTTTGAGCTTCCTTTACCCAATAGAGAGAGAGACACTGAGTTGTACAATAATGTTTATTACGGATTCAGTGTTTACGAGAACGATCATCAATGGCATATTCGACAACAATAATAATAATATAAATGAAACGAGATGAGGAGAGAAGTAAAAGCTGAGGAGAGGCTCAAGCTAGGGCTTTGACTATTACGCTGCTCTCGAGCTATTAGGCATCTCTTTTATACTGTCTACCCAGGCAGTCTATACAATCGAATTCTAACATCTAACAGAAAAACTTATATTACGAACCACCCATTACCAAAACATTCTCATTTTCACGAATATATGGATGAGTCATTATGGTTTAAGATCTAGCATAGTTTCATGAGTGGGATATTCGTGACAACTCCCAGCCATCTCTCTCTCTGAAGTAGGGTCTATCATTGTTTCCAATCCTGACAGAGAACTGTCCGTCCCAATTGTAGTGGAACGGTCTTCACGTGGCTAAATCAGCAGTTAATTTTGTAATTAATGTCACGATTCTCCACATCTCCTCTGTGTTTCTGATTCCAGTAGGCCTATAAAAGGCTCTGGGCGGAATAATCGGGGCATTTGCAGGTGTCCAGAGCCCAATCTGCACAGGAGTGGAAGACGTCCCGAATTAAAAAACAGTGTATTGTGCCTAGGCTGAGTAGCTGGAGATGAGTAATATTTCCAAAAGAAGGTAAGCAAAAAGAAAGCTGAAAAGTGAAAAGAATAATTAAAATATCTTAATAGTTTTAGAATGACGAAGAAGGCCGTAGCCGAAGGCGCGACGCCTAAACAGGAAGGAGCTGAAAATTCCTACCAAACAGTACAAAAGAAAGCTGATGAGGACTACACTGATTATCTAGTGGAAAAAATAGTAAATAATCCGCCATCAACAACCACGAAAGTAAGAATAGCACATAAGCCACGGACATTGATTTTTGATATCTATTTGTTTTATATTAATGCAATAAATCTAAAAATACTTTTTCCAGCATTACATGATAAACAAACATTGACAAAAAACTGTAATTATTTTTGGCTATTTTTTTGGTTCCCTTTAAGTCGTATTTTAGAACAAAATTCTTAGTGAGAGAGGACTTCATTATGTAGGGTTCTGGAATAGTACCTTGAGCATATGGTATTCATTACTGTCTGTACTCTGTATGTCACTGGAATTAACAGCAATAAATAACAGGATATTTCAAAAAAGAAGACTTCTATAAAGTTAGATAAAAACGAATATGCGGTGTATCCACCCATCCCCATTACTATATAGCTCCATATAAGCTATAGATATCTTATTTTTAAATGAAAGACAGGCATCAACTAACCAACATATTTTGATAGTGTTACATTCCCTTCATGTATAAGTGATTATTGTTAACAACCATTTTCTTAGGAAGTCGGTTAAATATCATCCTCCTAGTAGTTCAGTAAGCCAAGATAGAATATTCCCCTTTATCCCCAGGTAGCCTGTATACTACGGTAAGTGTGTCTACACATAGAATGCTATACCCCAACGCATAATATATAGTACCGATAGAAAATGCTTCAGTGTGATGGTACAACTTCTAGCTCAGCTTCTGCTCACGGTGCCGAGACACAGTAGGTAATTTGTTTCATATTTAGTTATATGTGTGTGCGTCAAATGTTTTCTCCTTATGACTACTACTGTGATAAATGCCGTGATTAAATATTTACTAACAATTAAATAATATGTACATATCGAGAAATAAAATATATATACTCCCTATGGTTTATTACTAGATCAAAAATTTCCTGTGGTAATTTATCGTCGTACTTACCACCCTACATTCTCCCCTTGGACCGGATCCACGCAATGGGATCGCTGTTCTACGAGCATCGTGTCCTGGCAATTCAGTTCACTTCGGTCGTTGACGCACCCTCGATTGAGATGCTGTACCCTAGTACTATCCATTGTTTTGGCACTGTTTATTAGAGTGTAGTGCCCCACTCGTTTTTGGTTTCCAACTGTTAAGAACACTAGAAGTCTTAGTCTTTATTAGGCTTATCTAACAACATTGGCCTTGGGACAAGAGATCATCTTTCGGGGGGGGGGTTATTCCGTCACCGAACCCGAGCTCCGGCGTTTGAGCATTTTGCGGTAGTTCTTCTCCGCATTGGCTGCCCTCGCTTCTGCCTCAGCGTTTAGGGCCCTGAGTCGAGCGATTTCGGCTTCTATTGTTTCCATCTTGGTGGAACTCGTTTCTTTCTTCTCTTGGTCGGCTTTCCGAGCTTCGTATCTGGCCTTGGTCTCTTTGGCCCTCTCGACTAGAGCCTCCAGCTTTTTCTCCTCAAATGTGGTGGTAGTTCCACTAACTCTGAGGCAATTGAAGAGGTGCTTCGTAGGGATATGAAGCAGTTCGGGGGAAGTCGGCACAATTGATGGCGACATCTGAAACAAAGGTTATTAGGATTACCTAAGTTTCATAGGCTGCTCCTCTAACGGTGGAAGCCTTTTTAGGTGTTATGTACATCGACCGAGATCAATGGCTTAGCTTACAATGACATAACAAGTATGAGAGTCAGATATTAAAGAGACCAGGAAAGTCTCGCTAATCTTGGTAGTTTCTAAGATTATAGATCAAAGGTTAGAGATCGCTTTCCGGATCTTTTTTACAGGGATTAGTGATTGTTAGCTAACTGACCGTTTTCGGCCAATCACCTAGTGACACGACGAGGACGTCACCGCTATTGTCACCTTGTACTTAACACAAATGGTGTCGCTTAATATTTTTTCTCTGAAGAGAGGGATATATATACATTTTTTTTCATTAATAAACCCACTGTTTAGAATAAAATTCGCTTCTTCCTCTGTACGTTCCGTGGGAGGTATCGCAAAGAACTGAATTCAATCTTTATAATAAATATATCATAAAAATATAGTAGAACTTACTCGTATTGCTTCTCGAATAACTGCTACGTCCAATTCCATCGTTTTTGCCACATTATTAATTCTTCTTGTTGATGGAATGTGTAGTTGGAATTCCACATTTTTGAGGATATCATCGTATTTTTCAAATGTTTTGTAAAGGTATATGTGTAACCTTTATGTTGAGGGTGTTTGGGTGTAAAAGATAGTGAGAAGATAGTCTATGAAGCGGTGTCGGTAACCAGGTGATCAGGCTGACTACTAACATTTAATGTGTAGCGGATAATTATTATATATGAGGTATAAAGAATACATCCTGGATAATAAGGTTTATTAGATAGAGGAATAAAGAATACTTACAATTACAGTATGTCCATAGGGTCAGAGCTCAGTACACCCGCATCTCCCCCTGACTCCGCCCCGCGCTGCCCTTATATAGACAGCTCGGTTAGAGACGCAGGGTAGACTAGAGATATACATGACATCCCACCCTTTTAAGAAGCCGAAGCTCCTGCGAGGTTATGTGTTCAAGCGTTAGGTGAAAATATTTTACAATTTACATGCTAAATTGTCATAAGGGCAATTTCAAATATAAAGCTATCTAATCATATATGAAGTAAAGCGTGAATAAATTGTGAATATTATAATTCATCATTATTAGTTATGGATAGGCTTAGTCGATTTTGACTGCTATGAGATGTTGAGCTAGCACAGGGCGGGGTGGGCTATGTCCCGCAAGGGAATGAAGGTTTCCCTCAGGCAGCTCGAGTATTGCGAACCACCTGCGTTTCGCTCTCACTCATAGGGTCCCTACGGCTTCATATCGTGGTTGGTTATACAATTAAGTTTCATAGTTAGAATAGAAAAGATGTACAATAATTGAGTGAACTATTGAATTACAATACTATGATGCATTATTGCGATGGCTAAGTTCAATATATGAACCTTGTTTTTAATTGTTATCGAGGAAAATAAATTCTAATAATAATGAGTAGAAATAATAATTAAATAATTATTTTTGGGAAAATAATGATAATATTTTAATTGACTTGTTTCTTTTCTGAAGACGTCTTCGCTTATTGAGTTGTATTGGAAACCAGCTTCTTCTGAAATTATTTCCTAAAAAAATTAGTTTCTATTCCTCTGGTGTTCGGTTTGCTGAGTTGGTTTCTCGAATCTTGCCATGTTCTCTTTTCGTCGATTTCTCGGGCTTCTCATCTTGAAGAACAGTGTTTACTAATATCTGTAATACTTGTTTATCAAACCTATCTGTTATTGCCACGCCCCGAAAGTTTCAAAGCCAAAATATCCTCCGGTCATTGTAAGCTCTTTGTCTCGTCATTTCCTTATTCACATCGGTCGGCTGGCTCCTGCTTCTGTTCCGTTTACATAATTTTTCTTTACCTTTATCCTTTCTCATAGTTCCGTTGGTTTACAGTAGTTACTTACAGATTATGCAGAGTGTTCCTATTTACTTCTGCGGCCATCTTAATTATTGTAATGAAGTAGGCTTATGTGGCCAAATTTCGTCAGGTCTAGAGTGTTTTTGCCAAGCAGGCTGGCAAGGCGTTGCCTGCGAATCGCGCGTAAATGATGTTCCTGTTATTTTTTATGGTGAGGATTTGAATAATTTAATTTCTAAACTATTTAACATTATCCTTTGTTTGCTACAGTGATTATTTCTATCGTCGTACTATTGGTCCTCGCCGCGCTATTTTCTAGTTTATTTTGGATATATTATAAGAAGAAAAATACTCCCACTTCACCGGTTGATCCGTCATAGAAGATTATTTATTATTATTTAGAATATTTGTGTTATATTATTTAAACTTGTATCATTAAATATTATTTAATATGTTTAACAAAGAGATATTAATTAATTACACTAGTCTTTAGAAGCGAAAATTCATGCGTGGAATGGTTTAACTTGATTCGCATGCATAGTTTTTATTTTTCCCTTATTATTTTTAAGAGTAAGATTTGGATTTTCTATAGCTACTACTTCATGAGGTTCGCTGAAAAGCGGCATTAGTTTATTCGCTCTGTTTATGCGAATAACTACTTTATCGCCAATTTTGAACTCACTTGCTCTGGCATGGTTTCTCAAATCATAGCGTTTCTTCTGCTTATGTTGTGCGTCTTCTATTATTTTGTTGTTTAGTCTCCAGGCTGTTTGTAGATCCTCTGTGAGTTGTGCTATATAATCATCTTCGTCTCGATATTGTCGTACTGGCGCTTGAATTGCAGTGGTAAATGGTGAATTGGGTTGTCTTCCATAGGTTAGATAAAATGGTGAATTCTGAGTTATTGAGCTTTCCGACGAGTTATATGCATGGGTAATAAGCTGTAGATTTTCATCCCAGTTATCACACTGCTGACTAGTGGCGTGGGACATGAGTTGTTCTAAAGTTAAGTTGAGTCGTTCCACTAATCCATTCGCCTGGTGATGATAAGGTGTACTCATCGAGTGATTTATTCCTAAGAGTTTCATAGCGTTTTTAAATAAGTGACTTGTAAAATTTGATCCTTGATCAGTGACTAAGTTTTCTGGTACGCCTTGTCTGGCTATCACTCTATCTACAATTGTTCGCACAGTGGTATGCGCTTTTTGGTCTGGTAGCGCTTCAACTATTGCATATTTCGTAAATGCATCTATGATAACAAGGATATACTTATTTCCCTGAAGTGTTAGTGGTAAATGGTCTCACTCTCCTGACTGAGCTCAAAACTAATCTTTGCATTTCTACATATTCAGCATATCGAATAGTTCTTAATACAGATATCCTTTCATCCTCCTTCTCATAACTATTGAAACGAAGTTGCATCATTTTATTCGTCACTCCCCAACGTCTAATTTCATCTAGAATCCTTTCATGTACAATAGGCCTAGTTGAAAAGTATGGAATATATGTTCCTGATGTTTCTCCGAATACTCTCTCTGCTAGACTCTGATTATTGTAATCGACTATGTAGACTTTTACTTGTCCGCCCTGAGAGGTTTCGCGTGTAATATACGCTCTTTTACTTCGTTCTCTTGTGACTCCACTTCTTGTTAGGTAGTGAATTACAGTCTCGTTCATTCGTAACTGAGGAAAAGTTAGAATTTCGCCAGTCTTAGTTAGTTGGGCATTATTTATATGACATCGTTGGATAATTTCATTTTTAGCCATATCATTATCCTCTAATTCGAATACAGTATTTAGTTCCTTTACTGCGATTGTATTTACTGTTACAAGTGCTTTATATTTCCCTATTTCTCTAAATTTACACCATGTCTCAGCTACAACTTTCTCCCAGATTATAATATAATGATCTCTCATACAGTAACTATCTGATAGTTTGCAACCGCTTGTGTCACCTAGTTCTGTATTTACCGTTGTTCCATCAAACGTTGATATTTCTCCATATTCTACATTATATACATTTCTTATTTTCTTCTGTACTCCCCACATGACTATTTCCGGATCAGCGTCGATAATCCTGGTTCGTTTAATATATGGTCTAAATGTTTGTAACTCTTCGCCGTCTATTTTTCCTTCCTCCAGTGCTCTACGGCATTCCTTTTCTGATACTGCCTTCCGTGTACGGTTCAGTACTGTTGAGTCTGTTTTTATTCCCAGAAGACTTCTTATCTTCATCTCAAGAATTTCCTCAAAGCACTTGATCGCTTTCATTTTGAAAGGTTTTTGGTTTTCCGCGTATACCGTTGTCATCAATTGTTTTAGTGGTTCCTCCATTGTTAATACATGATAGTTGGGAAGATATGGTGGAGCATATAGTCTTCCTCCTTCATGGAATCCACATATCTGGTATTGCGTGGGATTTCCATATGCCACTGTCATTAATGCGCACAAGGTCAGTATAGTACTGATGCTTGGCATAAACCGTGTGTTGTGATTAGTGATCGGCAATGATTGTACGTATGCCTCCTCCTGATGGTTATATGGCATAATGGCTTGTTGTCGCGGTGGTTGCATATAATTCTGCTGTTGCTGCATGTAGTAGTGTGAATTCCCGTGATATCTCGTATTGTAGTTTTGTCTCCTGTTATTGAAGAATGGTGGTCTCCACTGATTCCAAGGTCTTCCTCTATAGTTTCTAAAAGCTTCGGTGAAACGTCCTCCTGTTCTTTGTGTTCCATTTCGATTAGAGAAATAATTCGCATTATACGATACTCTTCCTCTTACAGGTCTACTTCCTCCATTTCTATTATTGTACGTTATCATCCTATCTTCGTTATGGTTTGTTCTTGGCTGAGGGTCCGTTTTGATCTGTTTCAGTTTCTTCTGTACTTCTTCCAGTTGGTCTTCTAGGCGTAACATGTTAATGCTATCCATCCGTTCCAGTTCTTCTGATTTCTCGTGCTTCAGTAGTTGTTCCTCATTTTGTGCCATCGTTATCAATTCTTGGAACGATTGTGGTGTATTTTGACGCTGTATCGTCTTCTTTATGTCTGGTCTCAATCCGTTCAAAAAGAAACTCATCTTATTCTCTTCCATCTGTTTCGCAGGATATCCTTGAAAAGCAATTTCCACTTTAGATTTTACTGTCTTCGCGAATTTTCCTACCGATTCAGAGCCTTGTTTCATTTGGAATAATTCACGTCGCGCTTCCCTGATAGTCCACGGGTTTTTCATTCTCTTTGCTAATTCTTGAACAAGTTCTTCCCAAGACTTCTTCTGTGGATCACTTATATTGTCATATACCAACCTAGCTGCATCAGTTAGGTGCATTGCTAGCATATTTTGTGCTTTTCTCGTTGGAATTTGGAATCGTTCCAACACTTCAACAAATTTCCTCAACCATGAGACAAATGGTTCCTCTTCTTCTCCTGAGTACTTTGGTACTCTTGCTTCCAGAATTTCCGCAACCTCCTTGGTGGTTAACTCATCCCTATCACTATCTTCTTCATGCTGTTGTTCATTATTCTTATTCGAGTTGGTTTGCCTGCTCCTAGCCCGTTTAGTTTTCGCAGGGTCAGATAGCATTATTCTTATCCTTGGAGTTACGGTATCTCTTATTGTTTCGCTACTTGTATTCATATCCTCCATATCTTTAAGTATTACTGGGCCCTTTGATCGTAAATTATATTTATTTGAGGTAGCTATTTTTATTTTGTTTTCGTAGTAAGTACTGTTTGCGCGGTAGTCTATGCTTAGCGTTCAATACTATAGTTAGTGATAGTGATTATTTGGCACTCTGGATATATTTCCTTTCTTACTTAACTCACTGAGTCCAGTTACAATACAGATGTTCTAGGAATAGGAAGTTCTCCTTTGGTAGTGTTGTCCAAGTGTCTTCGTAGACTGGTCAGGTCTAACTAATTACCTGTGACTTAGAATTGATAATGTATAGAGACAAGATTATGATGATATTCGAGAAATGATAAGCATTCGCGTCTTCAGTTGTTTTATCCTACATATGAAATTATTAACACAAGAACAGAATATATTAAGTGCATGAGTGTATCTCAATCTATATTCGAATTATTAATTTAGGTTTATCAGTTGGGAAATAGTAGAATCATACTAATAACTTATGGCTATTAACATGTATTAAATGTAAATGAGAGAGAGAAAGAAGAGAATAGAGAGAAAATAACAGCGGCCACAAAATGCTGTGCTAGAATCAAATGTCATTGAAGTGTTCTGTATCCTATATATATAGCTAACTCGACTTACTCTAATCCCAAGATACACAAGTTTCGTGTAGCATTCATCTTTACACACTCTTTGGTTTCCTAATTACGGCGGGCTCTTTCACATCTAATCCCTGGTTCCTGCTATCCATCATTGAAACAGCGCAAATAGGCACCATCCATTTTTCCACGCGCGCAATTTATCATTTTGCTATTTCTGTTTCTTGTTACCGTATACTTACTAGAAATTGGATAGATACAGCCAAAATATATTTTTGGAAATGAATAGATAAAATGCTATTCTTATAAATAATCAGATGAATTAATTTCTTATTACCAACTTACTTCTTTTGTCCTATACCTAAGTCTTACGTATACTAACATTATACGTAATTATTTACTTCTTAACATACATATATATTAACTCTTTACTTCTATGTCTTATTGTATTATATTATAGTATATTATTTATTGTTACTATTACTAATATTGTTATTGTTATTCTTATTCTTAATCATATTCTTATTCTTATTCTTAGTTTTATTCTTAATCTTATTCTTGTCCTTATTATTCTTATTCTTAGTTTTATTCCACTTTTTATTTTATTTTAATTCTAATTTATTTTATTATTTTTATTTATTTTATATTTTTGAGGAGCTCCTAATTTATGTTAAATATGCTAAATATGGCGCGCTAAATGACCGGTTTTCATTCTTCGTAATATCAGCCTCAAGTAGGTTGTCGAAAATTAGTTAATGCGGAAACCGCAACCTACCCTCGCCCGGGCTCATCTCGTCCTTAAAAATGTATTGCTCGCTTCAAATATTACTTACTTGATTTGTATAGAGGCAACGATTCCGCAACAAAAAGGTGGACGAGGAATATAGTATTCTTCACTTCAGACTTCGAGCATAATAATATAATAGTAGAATAAATACTAATATCACAGATTGAATATATATTTCCTGAGCCTCAAAACCACTATGACAATAGAAGAATATAAAAGAAAATACAGCAACTAGAGTAAGTCCGGGACCTCCATGTAAAGGTATATGTGTAACCTTTATGTTGAGGGTGTTTGGGTGTAAAAGGTAGTGAGAAGATTGTCTATGAAGCGGTGTCGGTAACCAGGTGATCAGGCTGACTACTAACATTTAATGTGTAGCGGATAATTATTATATATGAGGTATAAAGAATACATCCTGGATAATAAGGTTTATTAAGTAGAGGAATAAAGAATACTTACAATTACAGTATGTCCATAGGGTCAGAGCTCAGTACACCCGCATCTCCCCTTGACTCCGCCCCGCGCTGCCCTTATATAGACAGCTCGGTTAGAGACGCAGGGTAGACGAGAGATATACATGACACTCTTTTTTTGGCACTATTTCTGATAATGCGTTGTCATGCCTAACGATACAGTAAAAGACGTAATAGATAATTCTGATGCACAAGTATTCTGAATTCAGTTCTCTAATAGCCGCAAGTTAGAGGAAACTCAGAATAGATAAAGAAAGAGAGGATGAATGCTTCTCTAGATTTATTCTTCAATAATGTAATATCACACAACGAGAATGAGTACGGAACGATTAATAATACAAGAAGGAACAAAATAAATCAAAGATACGATGTCGTTGGATCGTAAAAGCATTGTCTTAGTTGTCTGATCGCCTTCTTATATATTGTTGATTCCTCTTCATTAGTGATTCGAGACATGTCGCCGTTGATAGACTACATTAATGCAGGCCATGTTCGCTCTTTTTTGCAAATGTACAAATTGAATATATTAAATTAAAAAGTGTTAGTAAACTTATAAAGAATATTACGAATAGATGAGCATTCGTAATAGTTTATTCATCAGTAATATTTTCAATACTCGTATTACTCGAGCTCAGTCGTCTGGCCAATTTCGCGGACTTCCGTTTGGCCTTCTCAGCGTCCGCTACAATCGTCTTCTCTTGTAGCTCCAGAAATGTCGCTTTCCAGTCCAGTAGGTAGGGAGAAGGAGGCGGGGCTTTACGTTTGGCAAGTTTCTGAGCAAGACGTGCTTCGTATCTTGCCTTATCCTCTTCCGCTTTCAGCAGAAGTGGTCTTAGTTTACCGAGATCAACAGTTACGTGGCTATCCCTGACAGTAATGCAGGCAAAGAATTTCCCACATGAAACCCGGACTAGGTCCCCTTTTTCGACTGCACTAGCCATCTGAAATAAATGGCTTAGGCTTAGGACGCCCGAAACCATCCGATTACTCCAAGCAACGCCTTTTATGGGGCTATTGAGAGCAGGATCACACAGGAGATGTTGAGAATTGTGACATCTCCAAATATTTTGGACAAACGTAATCGTAACTACTGAGCAAATAAATAGCAGTTAATCGCAGGAAGTTCCCGTGCGGTTTTAGACAAAGAATATTTGGGGCTAACTCACTTTAAAACAAAAATTCGAAAACCGATTACAAGTTCTTAACATTTTCACAATGGAAACGATTAATATTAATTTCGAGTTTAACACATTTACCTATAATATGTTGTAGTTTCCACATCGTTTCCATAGATCTTTCAATATTTGGTAGATCCCTTAATAGACGATTGACATCGATCGCCGTTCGGACGTAGGTGTACTTGTCAATATGACGTGTACCATTGAAAAAATTCCTAAGTCACACTTTTCTTTTTGGAAATATCGCTAGCGAAGCAAAGATATTCCAACGAAAGTAAAAACTACCTGAAGAATTTTTCTCACTCCGTCTTCTGATATGTCGTAATTTCGTAGACGAAGTGTTATGTAGTTCACTGCTGACAAATCGTCATCAGAGAACTCGCAGTGTCACCAGATATCCAAAGTGGTTAGCTAAAAATACAGGATGCTAAAATAGAAATGGAATTTCCGACGAATTCGGAAATATCCGAGAAAATTAAAAATCAAAAAAAACCCACCTCTCACACGGAAGGTATTGAAGAAAATGTCCTACGAAAGTGATTTCCTCTTTGATCAAGATTCTCCTATTCAGAGGCACAAGAAACGCGAAGAAACTCATTAAGCGTATTGGCTAATGTTTCCGGATTAGATGGGAAAAGTATAGAAACCTTCTTGCATGCTATTTTTCCCTTTAAAAGAATCTCTTTCAACTCATTCAGTAGGTCAACGGTCAATCGATCCTGAAATATCATTACTATACAATCATTTCAATACTTTTATACAAAAAGTGCCTTAAAACAACTCACCGGCCAAAGTATCAACCTTTTTATAGAACAGTGAGCGAATTAGCGACTAAAATACTTCAAGGGTATTTGAACAAATTTTTATAAGTTTATCACTTTAATATAATAGCCAATAGTCGGTTCCTAAAACAGCGAATAACTGATATCAAATTCTTTAATTGCAATAAAGGAATTTCACTTACTTCACAAATTTTTATCGCCCCTGTTTTTCTTCGCGTCAAATGCTGTCCATGGATCTCAATTATATGCTTGATTCTATTAGATAGCACTTTCAAATGTCGTGCTTTTGATGGTTTCAACTAGAGTTGGCATTCAAGTAATTCGATTCAAATTTTCAAATTTCAAATATTTTCAAATCTAGGAATTTTCAAATTTTCAATTCAAATTAAATTTAAAATGTTGAATTTGAATGCGAACCCTAATATATAGCATGCCTATACATTTTATAATTGGTTGATTATTATTGTATTGTTATCATTATTAGTAAAGGTAATAATTACCCAAATTTGAGGGAAGCACACCTAAGGCGAAAAACGATAAGCATAAACTAGACTCGCGTGACAGTGTAAAGGTATATGTGTAACCTTTATGTTGAGGGTGTTTGGGTGTGAAAGGTATTGAGAAGATAGTCTATGAAGCGGTGTCGGTAACCAGGTGATCAGCCTGGCTACTAACATTTAATGTGTAGCGGATAATTATTATATATGAGTTATAAAGAATACATCCTGGATAATAAGGTTTATTAAGTAGAGGAATAAAGAATACTTACAATTACAGTATGTCCATAGGGTCAGAGCTCAGTACACCCGCATCTCCCCCTTTGACTCCGCCCCGCGCTGCCCTTATATAGACAGCTGGGTTATAGACGCAGGGTAGAATAGAGATATACATGACAACAGGATTAAAACAACACTCAACCACACGTCGAACTTTTATATCTAATCGACCCGTCTACGACTTGTCAGTCTGATTCGAATATATATGTATTTATCCGTTACTGATAAACATAGTGAGGCAGCATGAATCCTGAAGGTGAAATAATTCCAATTACTTTTGAAGAACTCTTAACCTCATTCGAGGACTCATTCCTTAACGGGTGCATGTGAGTTATGTCTGACTTATTACTAGTGGTATCATTTGAGGGCTTCCATCCTAGACGAACCGCCGCAACTATTCGTCGAAATGTTAGAGATACGAAAGACGTATGATTCTTAAGCAAGTTAGGACTTGTCAGGGGCAATAATTTGGATAAAATTTTGAAAACTCCGAACCCTAATGCGGCAGCTACGCTTAGAAGAGTAGAGGACACACTGAACTTAGCGAGGAACATCTCCAGCAGTGGAGAAACTCGAAAGGTAAAAACAATGACCATCTCGAGAATTTACCAGTACTTTCCTCACGTAACCTACACTTTTGTAAACAAACTGACAGTCGACCCTCTCAGTCATGTTAAACAATATAAAAATTTGAGTTGGGTAGTGTGCTGTAAGCACGACAGCTCGAACTTTTCTGAAGGGCTAGGAGTCAAGGCTTCTGGGTCGTTGGATGAAAGAGAGTTCAGGTTAGAAGCTGATGGCGGGTTACGTCTGTTTTTTAGAAGGCAATCATCGTATCCGTGCTTTACGGATGTTGTCTACTTTTGAAAGAATGAAGTACATTGGCTTGGTAGGCTTATAAATGTTTATTATTATTTCTGTGTGGCGTTTATCCCATTTTTTATTTATTTTTTATTTAGTTGTAGACGATTATATTTGTTATTTAGGATACTGTTATCCGCGTCAAAATAACCGTCGTAGGCGATGGTGATTTGGATAAGGATTTCTTGAGAAAGCGGGAAATCCATGCTGAGGATATGGAAAAATGGGAAGCGCCATTGATATGCAGTTCTCTCATTTCCTTGTTGCCGGCTGTGTTTGCTGAATGCGAACACGACAGGGAATTGTCGGCGTATTCAGCTAGGGACAAGGTATAGTATATGTATATTTGCGATAGGGTGGTTTTGTCTATTCGATATCATCTACTTTAGTGTGTAGAGTTTTAAGGAATCTTGTAATGGAAACAATGTGAGTTACAGGTGAGAATATGTTCACCCACGCTGAGTTCTGTTGTTCCGAAGTCGAGAGACTTGTCGGTGCGTGGGGCTCTTAATCATGTATTAAGGCTTCTCGATGAAAAAAGATGACGACAGCTGAAGATCGCGCCAGGTTTTTTCATATAATTTAGTTTTAGATGAATTAGTTAATTAGTAGTTATTCTGTTATGTGTTTGTTTCAGTAATTATTTTATCTGGAGGCTGTGTACTCTTCCTGTTGCAATTCAGGATTTATTTTTAACTATCGTTGACGATTATGTGAGTTGGTGAGAAGAGTTTATGAGTGAAGAGGACAATATTTGATGTCAAATATTGACATCGATTATAGGCTTAGATGAAAGTGTTGAGATTATTGGCTTTTTTTAGGATATCCAAATTTTTGGATATAATCCAATACCTGTGGTATGCAGAATGATGAGTTTCAATAAGAAACGAACCGTTTCTATACTCCAACGGTTCGTAGATGGTTTGAGAGCGGGGAATCGTGAGTCCGGTAGGACGTTTTTTATGGTTAGTGATTGATCTTAGAGTATATATGTTGATTATTTATTTGTACATTTTTCACTAGTTTTTATTTATTTTCATTTTTTTTACATTCGTTCCTTTTGAATATGTTTTGTTTTATGGAAAACTGGTTGGTATTTTTTATATTGTTTTTATCGTTAGATGCTCTCTAATGAGCACGATAAGATGAAGAGTGGAGGTGGCGACGCCAATCGGCGACGGGTAGGTGTGGTTAGTGAGAAAGAAGAGGATTTGGTCCTTCCTGCGTCGCCACCAAAGAAGAAGAGTAGACTTCAGCGCCGTAGTGAAATTAACCTTGCCACGACTGCCGCTATGGATAGACGGATTTGGGTAGATGATGTAGGTAAAGTATGTCTCATCGACTACATTATGGGTTTTTTTCTCATCTATAAAAGTTCATGTATACGATTTTAGCATTTAGCGGACGCTAAGTTGATCCATCTCTACGATACTCATCTTACTCTTGGGTTACTAGGTTCATTATTATTGACAGGTAACATAGAAATTGATGCTAAATGTTCTGCGTGTAGTTTTGATCGCTGTTTAAAATACTGTTTCGCTAAAATTTTAGGTTGAGACTGCTGTATTGAGAGTGACAGCAGTGCATAAGCACCGAAATCTGAAAATTGTGCTCGAGGATTTCCCTCTATTTTTTGCACATAGCCGTTTTAAGGCCATTTCAATGAAGAATGTGAGTGTATTTTCTGATAATTTCACGTTTAAATTTAGTGCTTATTTGTCTAGTAGATATAAGATGATTTTCAGGTAAATTTTACAGCAAATTCGAGCGAACTAATGCGTAAGTTTTTCTCTAGAAACAGTCTTGTGTGTGAGAGATTGACCTAGGAGGACTGTAATTTAAATGAAGAAGACGTTCTTCACAAATTTCTGAATGTAACACAACCGAATTGCCTAAGTTTTTTTGGAGTAAAAATGGTGCATCTCTGGACAGCGTCTCATTATAGTGGATTTCCCTCACTCCACTATCATTTTATATTGAATCCTCATGAACGCTGTAGTAGATTTCCAATACCATTTAGTATACTGTGGTGTATGTTCTAGGATAACATTTACCTTGTATTAGTATCAGTTTACCTTACAAGATTATGTTGTTGCAACATGTTCGACAAATACTAAAGTATAATCTATATATGACTAATAGGTTCAATCTAATATTAACATTCTCATCGCAATTAATTATGTTATGATTGGATGCGCGCACATGTTATGAGAGCGGCGTTATCGCAAACATACCACCCGTATAAAAGCGCTCGCTTCTCAGTAAGAGAACAAGTTAACCGAGGATTTATTTATCATTGTTATTTATATTTGTTATCTGTTGAATAAAGGTTTAATTACCCAAGTTTGAGGTAACCACAAACCAAGCCACCAGCGCTAACGAACCTCCCAGCCTCCACAACGATAAAGACCCGCGTGGCAGATCAAAAGAGCATAAGAACCAAAGAGGCTTAGGGAAAACGTTATACTCATTGGCCTAAAATATAAATGTCCATGTCAGAAGCAGCAGCCAGTCGCGTACGTTATTTGTACCGCGTTACCAATTATCTAATGATCATTATTTACATTTAGCTATAAGAATATAAGAGCGCACTCAGCCAAATACTATGGGCTACCGATACTCTCAAAAGCGGAGTTTAACTTCCATTACGCTTAGGTTTGTGGGTTGAGTTGTAATACCTACTTCTTTTCATCAAATTGCTTAACACCAAAAAAATTACTTTCAGTTATCGGTAAAGAAAAAAGTGAAGAAAAGGCGGTTAAATAATACGCTACAACTATCGGACTGGGATAGTTCCGATTAATTTGTATATATTGTAGCATAGTTTATTTAAATTTATATTTGTACTCATAAGTTTCTTACCCATTTTTATGATAATAATAATGTTAGTGCCTGTATTAATTTGTTTGTTTGTGTTACTGGACATAATTTATTATATTAATATGTATAAATATTTCTTGTGCTAAATTTTTCTCCAAAAACTGTAAATAAATAGGCTTGTAAATTACGTGTATATTAATTTACCACTATTTTATTAAGTTAGATTTCCACGTATAAATTCCATAATAAATTATACTTTATTCAGAACCGTGCAATATGTGAGAATCAATCGATAAAGACGTGAGTGTAGCAATGTACGAATAAAGTGTTAGCACTAAGACTCTTAGTTTACAATGCAAGAAACACAAACAAATTATGTCTCAATTACCAAAGGAAAACTCATTGGTACATTGAATAAACACAATCATAGGGAATGAAGCTACGCAGAATATAACAACCAAACTGTAGTGAATTCCCACTACCATGTCTATAGCTCTCCTTATTCCACACTAGTAAATTGCAATTTTGTCTTAACTATAACCTATAATGTTTTAATCATTTGCCGATCTGCCATGAATGTCTCTATTATTTTAAATGTACGGCGCCTATATTGTGAGAACCGCGATGCGCAACATAAGATAAAAACCACGATTAGCCGCGCCAATCGGCAATGTTGTGAGAACGGCAGAAAAATGCCGACAGCACCCGTTTATTAAGAGCTGCGAATACCCACAGCCCTATTCGCGCCTCTGCAACCGTTCTAAACAGTCTTTATATTTCTATTTTATATTTACTTTATGTTTCTCTGTACTTATATCGTTTAATGCACTACTGTTAACCCATCTGCTATACTTTAATTGTTCATTGTTAATAACGGCTTAATAACTCAATTTTGAGGTACATGGCAACACGCACGCAGCAGTTTAACCTCCTCAATATGTCCCGCATAGCAGGAGGAATACAACATCAACACAACGAGCCGAGCTGTTACATTCTCTATCTGCTTTTATGGCCTCCATCTATGAAGATATCGAATATACTTGGAGCTCGGACGAAGAGGATTACAAAGCTCCTCGCACTAGCCCTATTCCCCAAGAGATCACCGACCAGCCATTCTACTCACGTCAAAGACGTGGACAAGCAACCACATTTGCCCTTCGCCCCACCTCCGTGGACCTCACGGAAACAACCGAACCAAATTGCAGCTTCTGCGGAAAGAGGGAAACCAGCACAAGATGCTCGACGTACACTACAGCGGAAGAAAGATGGCTCATCTTGCGTCTCAACAAAAAGTGCCCGGTCTGCTTTAACAAACATGGACCAGGATACATTTGTAAAAAAGAGCGCAATCCATGCTACAAATGTAAACAACTAGGACACCACTACTTTGTATGTTGTAAGTAGTTTTGCTTTTCCCTCGGGAGTGTTATGAATATCGCATATTCGTAATCCATTTTTATAGTCTAGATACTGTTGTTTGATTGCATTCTTGAGCTAATGCATTTGTCGATATGTTGTAACTTTACCGCCGCTTTCCCATAGCTATCTTACAAAACATATCTCTCCAACTCATATATAAGAGATGGCTAATGGAAAGCGGGGTGTTCGCTTTTAGTACGTTCATGGTCAGTTGTTCTTGACCTTTTCCTCTTCTTATTATCTAGACCTATTAGATTTAGAGTCTTTGTATTCTTAGCAATTAAGGTTAGCGATTTAGTTTAATTTATTTCTAGATTTATCGTGGACTATTAATTAGCCTTAGTGCTCTTCCGTTGGATTTCCCTATTTGCATTGTATGTTACATCTTTGGTTGATTGTGATTAATTCATTTGTTCTCCTCTAATAAATCTTATCAAGTCACAAGTCTTAAGCTCTCACAGTTTGGTAACTTTCTATTAACAAGCAGCCTTAAAAGACAAGCTCTACATCATAGAAGGAGTCTCTCAGGAGTTACCCATTGTAATAGGAAAAACCATATCGCATGTCAGAGTTAACTCATCAATACCCGTACGGATTCTTAACTATACAAACAATCATCTACGTATAGCGCGAGGGGAACTGATCGCCACGATTCAAAAAATTGACGATTCGCAAGACTTCCCGGCCATTCTCTCCACTAAAGACAACATCCCAATTAACATAAAAGAGGAGGTAGACTATATACCGGAAGAAGTAGAACTTCCCGACATAGGTTATTCGGCTAATGTAGATTTAGATGCTGTAGATTTAACTGAATTCATATTCTCAAGCGATCAGAAACAGAGACTTCTTACCGTCCTTAGCAGGAACAAAGAGGCATTTACATCACGTTCAATCGGCAGGTTTCGAGGTAACGGTAGACACAATTTGGAACTCTTGCCAGACGCGCGACCTTTTTCCCAGGTCTTGTATAGATTTCCCTTAGAAAAGCGCGCGGAAGTAGAACGTCAATTAGAAGAGTTACTAAAACAGCGCCTCATAGAACCATCTAGCTCAGAATTTTCAAGCAATATTGTTCTAGTTAAAAAAAAGGGATGGGAGTTTTCGTATGGTTGTGGATTACAGAAAGCTAAACTCCATCACTAAGAAGGCAACATATGTTCTTCCTAGAATGGACGATATAGTAGATTTAATAGCAGGCAAACTAATCTATAGTTCATTCGATCTGACATCAGGTTTTTGGCAGATACCTCTGAACCCCCACGACAAGTATAAAACGGCTTTTCCTACACATGTGGGAACATTCCAATTCACAGTCTTAGCAATGGGTCTTTGTGTGTAGTGGATTCCCACTACCATTTCTAGACTTCTCCTTATCCCACTTTAGTAATACGCACTTTTGTCTTAGCTGTAACCTATAATGTCTTAATCATTTTACGATCTGCCATGAATGTGTCTATTATTTCAAATGTACGGCGCCTATGTTATGAGAACCGCGATGCGCAACATAAGATAAAAAGCCACGATTAGCCGCGCCAATCGGCAATGTTTTGAGAACGGCAGAAGAATGTAGACCGCGCCCGTATATAAAGAGCCGCGAATACCCACAGCTCTATTCGCGCCCTTGCAACCGTTCTGAGCGGTCATCTCTATTTTTACTTTATATTCACTTTATATTACTTTGTACCTATATCGTTTCTACTGTTACTCTCTTTGTTGTACATTTCTTGTTCATTGTTAATAAAAGTTTAATTACCCAAGTTTGAGGTGCACGCCAACACGCACGCAACAAGTTAGGCTCCTCAAAGTCCCGCGTGGCAGGAGAACTAGAACACCAACACTGGGAGCCGAGTTGTTACATTGTGGCGCTTCAGCGCCATATAATCAAAAGGCGAATGCCCAAGTAGAACCCTACGTCCAGACTTTTTTTGAACATGCTTAGAGCATACATCAAAAATAATAACGAATGGGCACAATTTATTCAGGGTCTCACTTTCTGTTTAAATATAGCGGTAAACGAAGCCACGAGTTTTACGCCATTTCAGTTGATATTTGGACATACTCCATCAACTCCATCACGGATGACGAATCACCAGATATCAAGGTATAAAATTGATCCGACTTTCAGTGAAACCGTGGCATCGCGATTGACTACACTGTGGGAGATCGCGAAAGATAACAACGTGAGGCATTCAAAGAAGGTAAAGATAGACTATGATATTACACATAGGTCTAAGCCGCACGACTTTTCCATCGGAGATAAAGTTCTAATGCGTAAGATAGCGAAATATAAACTTGATCCTAACTTTGCAGGGCCGTTTTAGATTATAGATATAGACTCCCACAAACATTGTTAGATTCGTCGGGGAAGGAACGGCGTGAGAACATCGGCCGTCTCAAACAATACAACGCCGAGACTACCGACCGTGAGAACATCGGAAGGCGTAAACAATACAATGACGTGGAGGCAGCCGATAATTCCCATGATAATAGACCAATAGCGGCACGTGTAAAAGAACGCAAACGGCGAAGACTATAGATGAGTCATTTATAGTAACAATATCTTGTGTTGTAAATATCGTTTTGCGACCTTTCTTAATAAGTATATGACTCCTAGGAAGCAGAGGTTAATGATAAGAACTAATCTATTAAATCTCACAAGAGCTCCAAGCATGACCACCATTCAATTCTGTACTAGGTCACATATGCTGGTTAAAATGCCTCAGTAGAGACAAGCTCGACGTTTTGGCACATCACTACGATGTGGTGAGTAGATTCTGTCAAATCATAAACAGGCTGCTCGGGACGCGCAGCTTGAAAAAAGGGGGGCGTATTACGGTATAAGATATATAGAAATAGGATTAGTCACCACTTGCGAAATGCTATAGAGAAATTCCTACATAGATATATTTATATGATATGTTATGGTTGTTACAAATAATGATATGAGAACTAGGAAAGAATGTAATGGAGGAACAGTATATAAGAAAGCCTCAACTTGTATTTGATATCTAGTCATGTCTTGACTTTTCCGAACTGTGTATTAATTTATCTTTATTGTTATTTCTTATTGTTAATAAACTTGTATATTTCCCCCCTTCTGTTCACACCTTAATTCCGCTACACCACATTCAATGATTAGTGAACACAATAAGTGCATCCATTACCGTATACCGTGCAAAATGCGTTAAAACGTGTTTTTCGGGCATAACTTTTGATCTACTCATCGTACAGAGAATCTAGCTATGCCAGAATGATCGCCATCAAATTCTCTATCGATATGATCTTATCTCGCATAGGGAGTCTCACTGGAGCACCTACAGTGCATCCACTACCGACATAGGTGCAAAATGCGTTAAAACGTGTTTTTCGGGCATAACTTTTGATCTACTCATCGTACAGAGAATCTAGCTATGCCAGAATGATCGCCATCAAATTCTCTATCGATATGATCTTATCTCGCATAGGGAGTCTCACTGGAGCACCTACAGTGCATCCACTACCGACATAGGTGCAAAATGCGTTAAAACGTGTTTTTCGGGCATAACTTTTGATCTACTCATCGTACAGAGAATCTAGCTATGCCAGAATGATCGCCATCAAATTCTCTATCGATATTATCTTATCTCGCATAGGGAGTCTCACTGCAGCACCTACAGTGCATCCATTACCGTATACCGTGCAAAATGCGTCAAAACGTGTTTTTCGGCCATAACTTTTGATCTACTCTTCGTACAGAGAATCTAGATATGTCAGAATGATCGCCATCAAATTCTCTATCGATATGATCTTATCTCGCATAGGGAGTCTCACTGGAGCACCTACAGTGCATCCACTACCGACATAGGTGCAAAATGCGTTAAAACGTGTTTTTCGGGCATAACTTTTGATCTACTCATCGTACAGAGAATCTAGCTATGCCAGAATGATCGCCATCAAATTCTCTATCGATATGATCTTATCTCGCATAGGGAGTCTCACTGGAGCACCTACAGTGCATCCACTACCGACATAGGTGCAAAATGCGTTAAAACGTGTTTTTCGGGCATAACTTTTGATCTACTCATCGTACAGAGAATCTAGCTATGCCAGAATGATCGCCATCAAATTCTCTATCGATATGATCTTATCTCGCATAGGGAGTCTCACTGGAGCACCTACAGTGCATCCACTACCGACATAGGTGCAAAATGCGTTAAAACGTGTTTTTCGGGCATAACTTTTGATCTACTCATCGTACAGAGAATCTAGCTATGCCAGAATGATCGCCATCAAATTCTCTATCGATATTATCTTATCTCGCATAGGGAGTCTCACTGCAGCACCTACAGTGCATCCATTACCGTATACCGTGCAAAATGCGTCAAAACGTGTTTTTCGGCCATAACTTTTGATCTACTCTTCGTACAGAGAATCTAGATATGTCAGAATGATCGCCATCAAATTCTCTATCGATATGATCTTATCTCGCATAGGGAGTCTCACTGGAGCACCTACAGTGCATCCACTACCGACATAGGTGCAAAATGCGTTAAAACGTGTTTTTCGGGCATAACTTTTGATCTACTCATCGTACAGAGAATCTAGCTATGCCAGAATGATCGCCATCAAATTCTCTATCGATATGATCTTATCTCGCATAGGGAGTCTCACTGGAGCACCTACAGTGCATCCACTACCGACATAGGTGCAAAATGCGTTAAAACGTGTTTTTCGGGCATAACTTTTGATCTACTCATCGTACAGAGAATCTAGCTATGCCAGAATGATCGCCATCAAATTCTCTATCGATATTATCTTATCTCGCATAGGGAGTCTCACTGCAGCACCTACAGTGCATCCATTACCGTATACCGTGCAAAATGCGTCAAAACGTGTTTTTCGGCCATAACTTTTGATCTACTCTTCGTACAGAGAATCTAGATATGTCAGAATGATCGCCATCAAATTCTCTATCGATATGATCTTATCTCGCATAGGGAGTCTCACTGGAGCACCTACAGTGCATCCACTACCGACATAGGTGCAAAATGCGTTAAAACGTGTTTTTCGGGCATAACTTTTGATCTACTCATCGTACAGAGAATCTAGCTATGCCAGAATGATCGCCATCAAATTCTCTATCGATATGATCTTATCTCGCATAGGGAGTCTCACTGGAGCACCTACAGTGCATCCACTACCGACATAGGTGCAAAATGCGTTAAAACGTGTTTTTCGGGCATAACTTTTGATCTACTCATCGTACAGAGAATCTAGCTATGCCAGAATGATCGCCATCAAATTCTCTATCGATATGATCTTATCTCGCATAGGGAGTCTCACTGGAGCACCTACAGTGCATCCACTACCGACATAGGTGCAAAATGCGTTAAAACGTGTTTTTCGGGCATAACTTTTGATCTACTCATCGTACAGAGAATCTAGCTATGCCAGAATGATCGCCATCAAATTCTCTATCGATATGATCTTATCTCGCATAGGGAGTCTCACTGCAGCACCTACAGTGCATCCATTACCGTATACCGTGCAAAATGCGTCAAAACGTGTTTTTCGGGCATAACTTTTGATCTACTCATCGTACAGAGAATCTAGATATGTCAGAATGATCGCCATCAAATTCTCTATCGATACGAGCTTATCTCGCATAGGGAGTCTCACTGCAGCACCTACAGTGCATCCATTACCGTATACCGTGCAAAATGCGTCAAAACGTGTTTTTCGGCCATAACTTTTGATCTACTCATCGTACAGAGAATCTAGATATGTCAGAATGATCGCCATCAAATTCTCTATCGATATGATCTTATCTCGCATAGGGAGTCTCACTGGAGCACCTACAGTGCATCCATTACCGTATACCGTGCAAAATGCGTCAAAACGTGTTTTTCGGCCATAACTTTTGATCTACTCATCGTACAGAGAATCTAGATATGTCATAATGATCGCCATCAAATTCTCTATCGATATGATCTTATCTCGCATAGGGAGTCTCACTGGAGCACCTACAGTCCATCCATTACCGACATAGGTGCAAAATGCGTTAAAACGTGTTTTTCGGGCATAACTTTTGATCTACTCATCGTACAGAGAATCTAGATATGTCATAATGATCGCCATCAAATTCTCTATCGATATGATCTTATCTCGCATAGGGAGTCTCACTGGAGCACCTACAGTCCATCCATTACCGACATAGGTGCAAAATGCGTCAAAACGTGTTTTTCGGCCATAACTTTTGATGTACTCTTCGTACAGAGAATCTAGATATGTCAGAATGATCGCCATCAAATTCTCTATCGATATGATCTTATCTCGCATAGGGAGTCTCACTGGAGCACCTACAGTGCATCCATTACCGTATACCGTGCAAAATGCGTCAAAACGTTTTTTTCGGCCATAACTTTTGATCTACTCTTCGTACAGAGAATCTAGATATGTCAGAATGATCGCCATCAAATTCTCTATCGATATGATCTTATCTCGCATAGGGAGTCTCACTGCAGCACCTACAGTGCATCCATTACCGTATACCGTGCAAAATGCGTCAAAACGTGTTTTTCGGCCATAACTTTTGATCTACTCTTCGTACAGAGAATCTAGATATGTCAGAATGATCGCCATCAAATTCTCTATCGATACGATCTTATCTCGCATAGGGAGTCTCACTGGAGCACCTACAGTGCATCCATTACCGTATACCGTGCAAAATGCGTCAAAACGTGTTTTTCGGCCATAACTTTTGATCTACTCATCGTACAGAGAATCTAGATATGTCAGAATGATCGCCATCAAATTCTCTATCGATACGATCTTATCTCGCATAGGGAGTCTCACTGCAGCACCTACAGTGCATCCATTACCGTATACCGTGCAAAATGCGTCAAAACGTGTTTTTCGGGCATAACTTTTGATCTACTCATCGTACAGAGAATCTAGATATGTCAGAATGATCGCCATCAAATTCTCTATCGATACGAGCTTATCTCGCATAGGGAGTCTCACTGGAGCACCTACAGTGCATCCATTACCGTATACCGTGCAAAATGCGTCAAAACGTGTTTTTCGGCCATAACTTTTGATCTACTCATCGTACAGAGAATCTAGATATGTCAGAATGATCGCCATCAAATTCTCTATCGATATGATCTTATCTCGCATAGGGAGTCTCACTGCAGCACCTACAGTGCATCCATTACCGTATACCGTGCAAAATGCGTCAAAACGTGTTTTTCGGCCATAACTTTTGATCTACTCTTCGTACAGAGAATCTAGATATGTCAGAATGATCGCCATCAAATTCTCTATCGATATGATCTTATCTCGCATAGGGAGTCTCACTGGAGCACCTACAGTGCATCCACTACCGACATAGGTGCAAAATGCGTTAAAACGTGTTTTTCGGGCATAACTTTTGATCTACTCATCGTACAGAGAATCTAGCTATGCCAGAATGATCGCCATCAAATTCTCTATCGATATGATCTTATCTCGCATAGGGAGTCTCACTGGAGCACCTACAGTGCATCCACTACCGACATAGGTGCAAAATGCGTTAAAACGTGTTTTTCGGGCATAACTTTTGATCTACTCATCGTACAGAGAATCTAGCTATGCCAGAATGATCGCCATCAAATTCTCTATCGATATGATCTTATCTCGCATAGGGAGTCTCACTGGAGCACCTACAGTGCATCCACTACCGACATAGGTGCAAAATGCGTTAAAACGTGTTTTTCGGGCATAACTTTTGATCTACTCATCGTACAGAGAATCTAGCTATGCCAGAATGATCGCCATCAAATTCTCTATCGATATGATCTTATCTCGCATAGGGAGTCTCACTGCAGCACCTACAGTGCATCCATTACCGTATACCGTGCAAAATGCGTCAAAACGTGTTTTTCGGCCATAACTTTTGATCTACTCATCGTACAGAGAATCTAGATATGTCAGAATGATCGCCATCAAATTCTCTATCGATATGATCTTATCTCGCATAGGGAGTCTCACTGGAGCACCTACAGTGCATCCATTACCGTATACCGTGCAAAATGCGTCAAAACGTGTTTTTCGGCCATAACTTTTGATCTACTCATCGTACAGAGAATCTAGATATGTCATAATGATCGCCATCAAATTCTCTATCGATATGATCTTATCTCGCATAGGGAGTCTCACTGGAGCACCTACAGTCCATCCATTACCGACATAGGTGCAAAATGCGTCAAAACGTGTTTTTCGGCCATAACTTTTGATGTACTCTTCGTACAGAGAATCTAGATATGTCAGAATGATCGCCATCAAATTCTCTATCGATATGATCTTATCTCGCATAGGGAGTCTCACTGCAGCACCTACAGTGCATCCATTACCGTATACCGTGCAAAATGCGTCAAAACGTGTTTTTCGGGCATAACTTTTGATCTACTCATCGTACAGAGAATCTAGATATGTCAGAATGATCGCCATCAAATTCTCTATCGATATGATCTTATCTCGCATAGGGAGTCTCACTGGAGCACCTACAGTGCATCCATTACCGTATACCGTGCAAAATGCGTCAAAACGTGTTTTTCGGGCATAACTTTTGATCTACTCATCGTACAGAGAATCTAGATATGTCAGAATGATCGCCATCAAATTCTCTATCGATACGAGCTTATCTCGCATAGGGAGTCTCACTGCAGCACCTACAGTGCATCCATTACCGTATACCGTGCAAAATGCGTCAAAACGTGTTTTTCGGCCATAACTTTTGATCTACTCATCGTACAGAGAATCTAGATATGTCAGAATGATCGCCATCAAATTCTCTATCGATATGATCTTATCTCGCATAGGGAGTCTCACTGGAGCACCTACAGTGCATCCATTACCGTATACCGTGCAAAATGCGTCAAAACGTGTTTTTCGGCCATAACTTTTGATCTACTCATCGTACAGAGAATCTAGATATGTCATAATGATCGCCATCAAATTCTCTATCGATATGATCTTATCTCGCATAGGGAGTCTCACTGGAGCACCTACAGTCCATCCATTACCGACATAGGTGCAAAATGCGTCAAAACGTGTTTTTCGGCCATAACTTTTGATGTACTCTTCGTACAGAGAATCTAGATATGTCAGAATGATCGCCATCAAATTCTCTATCGATATGATCTTATCTCGCATAGGGAGTCTCACTGGAGCACCTACAGTGCATCCATTACCGTATACCGTGCAAAATGCGTCAAAACGTGTTTTTCGGCCATAACTTTTGATCTACTCATCGTACAGAGAATCTAGATATGTCAGAATGATCGCCATCAAATTCTCTATCGATATGATCTTATCTCGCATAGGGAGTCTCACTGGAGCACCTACAGTGCATCCATTACCGTATACCGTGCAAAATGCGTCAAAACGTTTTTTTCGGCCATAACTTTTGATCTACTCTTCGTACAGAGAATCTAGATATGTCAGAATGATCGCCATCAAATTCTCTATCGATATGATCTTATCTCGCATAGGGAGTCTCACTGCAGCACCTACAGTGCATCCATTACCGTATACCGTGCAAAATGCGTCAAAACGTGTTTTTCGGCCATAACTTTTGATCTACTCTTCGTACAGAGAATCTAGATATGTCAGAATGATCGCCATCAAATTCTCTATCGATACGATCTTATCTCGCATAGGGAGTCTCACTGGAGCACCTACAGTGCATCCATTACCGTATACCGTGCAAAATGCGTCAAAACGTGTTTTTCGGCCATAACTTTTGATCTACTCATCGTACAGAGAATCTAGATATGTCAGAATGATCGCCATCAAATTCTCTATCGATACGATCTTATCTCGCATAGGGAGTCTCACTGCAGCACCTACAGTGCATCCATTACCGTATACCGTGCAAAATGCGTCAAAACGTGTTTTTCGGGCATAACTTTTGATCTACTCATCGTACAGAGAATCTAGATATGTCAGAATGATCGCCATCAAATTCTCTATCGATACGAGCTTATCTCGCATAGGGAGTCTCACTGGAGCACCTACAGTGCATCCATTACCGTATACCGTGCAAAATGCGTCAAAACGTGTTTTTCGGCCATAACTTTTGATCTACTCATCGTACAGAGAATCTAGATATGTCAGAATGATCGCCATCAAATTCTCTATCGATATGATCTTATCTCGCATAGGGAGTCTCACTGCAGCACCTACAGTGCATCCATTACCGTATACCGTGCAAAATGCGTCAAAACGTGTTTTTCGGCCATAACTTTTGATCTACTCTTCGTACAGAGAATCTAGATATGTCAGAATGATCGCCATCAAATTCTCTATCGATATGATCTTATCTCGCATAGGGAGTCTCACTGGAGCACCTACAGTGCATCCACTACCGACATAGGTGCAAAATGCGTTAAAACGTGTTTTTCGGGCATAACTTTTGATCTACTCATCGTACAGAGAATCTAGCTATGCCAGAATGATCGCCATCAAATTCTCTATCGATATGATCTTATCTCGCATAGGGAGTCTCACTGGAGCACCTACAGTGCATCCACTACCGACATAGGTGCAAAATGCGTTAAAACGTGTTTTTCGGGCATAACTTTTGATCTACTCATCGTACAGAGAATCTAGCTATGCCAGAATGATCGCCATCAAATTCTCTATCGATATGATCTTATCTCGCATAGGGAGTCTCACTGGAGCACCTACAGTGCATCCACTACCGACATAGGTGCAAAATGCGTTAAAACGTGTTTTTCGGGCATAACTTTTGATCTACTCATCGTACAGAGAATCTAGCTATGCCAGAATGATCGCCATCAAATTCTCTATCGATATGATCTTATCTCGCATAGGGAGTCTCACTGCAGCACCTACAGTGCATCCATTACCGTATACCGTGCAAAATGCGTCAAAACGTGTTTTTCGGCCATAACTTTTGATCTACTCATCGTACAGAGAATCTAGATATGTCAGAATGATCGCCATCAAATTCTCTATCGATATGATCTTATCTCGCATAGGGAGTCTCACTGGAGCACCTACAGTGCATCCATTACCGTATACCGTGCAAAATGCGTCAAAACGTGTTTTTCGGGCATAACTTTTGATCTACTCATCGTACAGAGAATCTAGATATGTCAGAATGATCGCCATCAAATTCTCTATCGATATGATCTTATCTCGCATAGGGAGTCTCACTGGAGCACCTACAGTGCATCCATTACCGTATACCGTGCAAAATGCGTCAAAACGTGTTTTTCGGGCATAACTTTTGATCTACTCATCGTACAGAGAATCTAGATATGTCAGAATGATCGCCATCAAATTCTCTATCGATACGAGCTTATCTCGCATAGGGAGTCTCACTGCAGCACCTACAGTGCATCCATTACCGTATACCGTGCAAAATGCGTCAAAACGTGTTTTTCGGCCATAACTTTTGATCTACTCATCGTACAGAGAATCTAGATATGTCAGAATGATCGCCATCAAATTCTCTATCGATATGATCTTATCTCGCATAGGGAGTCTCACTGGAGCACCTACAGTGCATCCATTACCGTATACCGTGCAAAATGCGTCAAAACGTGTTTTTCGGCCATAACTTTTGATCTACTCATCGTACAGAGAATCTAGATATGTCATAATGATCGCCATCAAATTCTCTATCGATATGATCTTATCTCGCATAGGGAGTCTCACTGGAGCACCTACAGTCCATCCATTACCGACATAGGTGCAAAATGCGTCAAAACGTGTTTTTCGGCCATAACTTTTGATGTACTCTTCGTACAGAGAATCTAGATATGTCAGAATGATCGCCATCAAATTCTCTATCGATATGATCTTATCTCGCATAGGGAGTCTCACTGGAGCACCTACAGTGCATCCATTACCGTATACCGTGCAAAATGCGTCAAAACGTGTTTTTCGGCCATAACTTTTGATCTACTCATCGTACAGAGAATCTAGATATGTCAGAATGATCGCCATCAAATTCTCTATCGATATGATCTTATCTCGCATAGGGAGTCTCACTGGAGCACCTACAGTGCATCCATTACCGTATACCGTGCAAAATGCGTCAAAACGTTTTTTTCGGCCATAACTTTTGATCTACTCTTCGTACAGAGAATCTAGATATGTCAGAATGATCGCCATCAAATTCTCTATCGATATGATCTTATCTCGCATAGGGAGTCTCACTGCAGCACCTACAGTGCATCCATTACCGTATACCGTGCAAAATGCGTCAAAACGTGTTTTTCGGCCATAACTTTTGATCTACTCTTCGTACAGAGAATCTAGATATGTCAGAATGATCGCCATCAAATTCTCTATCGATACGATCTTATCTCGCATAGGGAGTCTCACTGGAGCACCTACAGTGCATCCATTACCGTATACCGTGCAAAATGCGTCAAAACGTGTTTTTCGGCCATAACTTTTGATCTACTCATCGTACAGAGAATCTAGATATGTCAGAATGATCGCCATCAAATTCTCTATCGATACGAGCTTATCTCGCATAGGGAGTCTCACTGGAGCACCTACAGTGCATCCATTACCGTATACCGTGCAAAATGCGTCAAAACGTGTTTTTCGGCCATAACTTTTGATCTACTCATCGTACAGAGAATCTAGATATGTCAGAATGATCGCCATCAAATTCTCTATCGATATGATCTTATCTCGCATAGGGAGTCTCACTGGAGCACCTACAGTGCATCCATTACCGTATACCGTGCAAAATGCGTCAAAACGTGTTTTTCGGCCATAACTTTTGATCTACTCATCGTACAGAGAATCTAGATATGTCAGAATGATCGCCATCAAATTCTCTATCGATACGATCTTATCTCGCATAGGGAGTCTCACTGGAGCACCTACAGTGCATCCATTACCGTATACCGTGCAAAATGCGTCAAAACGTGTTTTTCGGCCATAACTTTTGATCTACTCATCGTACAGAGAATCTAGATATGTCAGAATGATCGCCATCAAATTCTCTATCGATACGAGCTTATCTCGCATAGGGAGTCTCACTGGAGCACCTACAGTGCATCCATTACCGTATACCGTGCAAAATGCGTCAAAACGTGTTTTTCGGCCATAACTTTTGATCTACTCATCGTACAGAGAATCTAGATATGTCAGAATGATCGCCATCAAATTCTCTATCGATATGATCTTATCTCGCATAGGGAGTCTCACTGGAGCACCTACAGTGCATCCATTACCGTATACCGTGCAAAATGCGTCAAAACGTGTTTTTCGGCCATAACTTTTGATCTACTCATCGTACAGAGAATCTAGATATGTCAGAATGATCGCCATCAAATTCTCTATCGATATGATCTTATCTCGCATAGGGAGTCTCACTGCAGCACCTACAGTGCATCCATTACCGTATACCGTGCAAAATGCGTCAAAACGTGTTTTTCGGCCATAACTTTTGATCTACTCTTCGTACAGAGAATCTAGATATGTCAGAATGATCGCCATCAAATTCTCTATCGATACGATCTTATCTCGCATAGGGAGTCTCACTGGAGCACCTACAGTGCATCCATTACCGTATACCGTGCAAAATGCGTCAAAACGTGTTTTTCGGCCATAACTTTTGATCTACTCATCGTACAGAGAATCTAGATATGTCAGAATGATCGCCATCAAATTCTCTATCGATACGAGCTTATCTCGCATAGGGAGTCTCACTGGAGCACCTACAGTGCATCCATTACCGTATACCGTGCAAAATGCGTCAAAACGTGTTTTTCGGCCATAACTTTTGATCTACTCATCGTACAGAGAATCTAGATATGTCAGAATGATCGCCATCAAATTCTCTATCGATATGATCTTATCTCGCATAGGGAGTCTCACTGGAGCACCTACAGTGCATCCATTACCGTATACCGTGCAAAATGCGTCAAAACGTGTTTTTCGGCCATAACTTTTGATCTACTCATCGTACAGAGAATCTAGATATGTCAGAATGATCGCCATCAAATTCTCTATCGATATGATCTTATCTCGCATAGGGAGTCTCACTGGAGCACCTACAGTGCATCCATTACCGTATACCGTGCAAAATGCGTCAAAACGTTTTTTTCGGCCATAACTTTTGATCTACTCTTCGTACAGAGAATCTAGATATGTCAGAATGATCGCCATCAAATTCTCTATCGATATGATCTTATCTCGCATAGGGAGTCTCACTGCAGCACCTACAGTGCATCCATTACCGTATACCGTGCAAAATGCGTCAAAACGTGTTTTTCGGCCATAACTTTTGATCTACTCTTCGTACAGAGAATCTAGATATGTCAGAATGATCGCCATCAAATTCTCTATCGATATGATCTTATCTCGCATAGGGAGTCTCACTGGAGCACCTACAGTGCATCCATTACCGTATACCGTGCAAAATGCGTCAAAACGTGTTTTTCGGCCATAACTTTTGATCTACTCATCGTACAGAGAATCTAGATATGTCAGAATGATCGCCATCAAATTCTCTATCGATATGATCTTATCTCGCATAGGGAGTCTCACTGGAGCACCTACAGTGCATCCATTACCGTATACCGTGCAAAATGCGTCAAAACGTGTTTTTCGGCCATAACTTTTGATCTACTCATCGTACAGAGAATCTAGATATGTCAGAATGATCGCCATCAAATTCTCTATCGATATGATCTTATCTCGCATAGGGAGTCTCACTGGAGCACCTACAGTGCATCCATTACCGTATACCGTGCAAAATGCGTCAAAACGTTTTTTTCGGCCATAACTTTTGATCTACTCTTCGTACAGAGAATCTAGATATGTCAGAATGATCGCCATCAAATTCTCTATCGATATGATCTTATCTCGCATAGGGAGTCTCACTGCAGCACCTACAGTGCATCCATTACCGTATACCGTGCAAAATGCGTCAAAACGTGTTTTTCGGCCATAACTTTTGATCTACTCTTCGTACAGAGAATCTAGATATGTCAGAATGATCGCCATCAAATTCTCTATCGATACGATCTTATCTCGCATAGGGAGTCTCACTGGAGCACCTACAGTGCATCCATTACCGTATACCGTGCAAAATGCGTCAAAACGTGTTTTTCGGCCATAACTTTTGATCTACTCTTCGTACAGAGAATCTAGATATGTCAGAATGATCGCCATCAAATTCTCTATCGATACGATCTTATCTCGCATAGGGAGTCTCACTGCAGCACCTACAGTGCATCCATTACCGTATACCGTGCAAAATGCGTCAAAACGTGTTTTTCGGCCATAACTTTTGATCTACTCATCGTACAGAGAATCTAGATATGTCAGAATGATCGCCATCAAATTCTCTATCGATATGATCTTATCTCGCATAGGGAGTCTCACTGGAGCACCTACAGTGCATCCATTACCGTATACCGTGCAAAATGCGTCAAAACGTGTTTTTCGGCCATAACTTTTGATCTACTCATCGTACAGAGAATCTAGATATGTCAGAATGATCGCCATCAAATTCTCTATCGATATGATCTTATCTCGCATAGGGAGTTTCACTGGAGCACCTACAGTGCATCCATTACCGTATACCGTGCAAAATGCGTCAAAACGTGTTTTTCGGCCATAACTTTTGATCTACTCATCGTACAGAGAATCTAGATATGTCAGAATGATCGCCATCAAATTCTCTATCGATATGATCTTATCTCGCATAGGGAGTCTCACTGGAGCACCTACAGTGCATCCATTACCGTATACCGTGCAAAATGCGTCAAAACGTGTTTTTCGGCCATAACTTTTGATCTACTCATCGTACAGAGAATCTAGATATGTCAGAATGATCGCCATCAAATTCTCTATCGATACGATCTTATCTCGCATAGGGAGTCTCACTGGAGCACCTACAGTGCATCCATTACCGTATACCGTGCAAAATGCGTCAAAACGTGTTTTTCGGCCATAACTTTTGATCTACTCTTCGTACAGAGAATCTAGATATGTCAGAATGATCGCCATCAAATTCTCTATCGATACGATCTTATCTCGCATAGGGAGTCTCACTGGAGCACCTACAGTGCATCCATTACCGTATACCGTGCAAAATGCGTCAAAACGTGTTTTTCGGCCATAACTTTTGATCTACTCTTCGTACAGAGAATCTAGATATGTCAGAATGATCGCCATCAAATTCTCTATCGATACGATCTTATCTCGCATAGGGAGTCTCACTGCAGCACCTACAGTGCATCCATTACCGTATACCGTGCAAAATGCGTCAAAACGTGTTTTTCGGCCATAACTTTTGATCTACTCATCGTACAGAGAATCTAGATATGTCAGAATGATCGCCATCAAATTCTCTATCGATACGAGCTTATCTCGCATAGGGAGTCTCACTGGAGCACCTACAGTGCATCCATTACCGTATACCGTGCAAAATGCGTCAAAACGTGTTTTTCGGCCATAACTTTTGATCTACTCATCGTACAGAGAATCTAGATATGTCAGAATGATCGCCATCAAATTCTCTATCGATATGATCTTATCTCGCATAGGGAGTCTCACTGGAGCACCTACAGTGCATCCATTACCGTATACCGTGCAAAATGCGTCAAAACGTGTTTTTCGGCCATAACTTTTGATCTACTCATCGTACAGAGAATCTAGATATGTCAGAATGATCGCCATCAAATTCTCTATCGATATGATCTTATCTCGCATAGGGAGTCTCACTGCAGCACCTACAGTGCATCCATTACCGTATACCGTGCAAAATGCGTCAAAACGTGTTTTTCGGCCATAACTTTTGATCTACTCTTCGTACAGAGCATCTAGATATGTCAGAATGATCGCCATCAAATTCTCTATCGATACGATCTTATCTCGCATAGGGAGTCTCACTGGAGCACCTACAGTGCATCCATTACCGTATACCGTGCAAAATGCGTCAAAACGTGTTTTTCGGCCATAACTTTTGATCTACTCATCGTACAGAGAATCTAGATATGTCAGAATGATCGCCATCAAATTCTCTATCGATACGAGCTTATCTCGCATAGGGAGTCTCACTGGAGCACCTACAGTGCATCCATTACCGTATACCGTGCAAAATGCGTCAAAACGTGTTTTTCGGCCATAACTTTTGATCTACTCATCGTACAGAGAATCTAGATATGTCAGAATGATCGCCATCAAATTCTCTATCGATATGATCTTATCTCGCATAGGGAGTCTCACTGGAGCACCTACAGTGCATCCATTACCGTATACCGTGCAAAATGCGTCAAAACGTGTTTTTCGGCCATAACTTTTGATCTACTCATCGTACAGAGAATCTAGATATGTCAGAATGATCGCCATCAAATTCTCTATCGATATGATCTTATCTCGCATAGGGAGTCTCACTGGAGCACCTACAGTGCATCCATTACCGTATACCGTGCAAAATGCGTCAAAACGTTTTTTTCGGCCATAACTTTTGATCTACTCTTCGTACAGAGAATCTAGATATGTCAGAATGATCGCCATCAAATTCTCTATCGATATGATCTTATCTCGCATAGGGAGTCTCACTGCAGCACCTACAGTGCATCCATTACCGTATACCGTGCAAAATGCGTCAAAACGTGTTTTTCGGCCATAACTTTTGCTCTACTCTTCGTACAGAGAATCTAGATATGTCAGAATGATCGCCATCAAATTCTCTATCGATACGATCTTATCTCGCATAGGGAGTCTCACTGGAGCACCTACAGTGCATCCATTACCGTATACCGTGCAAAATGCGTCAAAACGTGTTTTTCGGCCATAACTTTTGATCTACTCTTCGTACAGAGAATCTAGATATGTCAGAATGATCGCCATCAAATTCTCTATCGATACGATCTTATCTCGCATAGGGAGTCTCACTGCAGCACCTACAGTGCATCCATTACCGTATACCGTGCAAAATGCGTCAAAACGTGTTTTTCGGCCATAACTTTTGATCTACTCATCGTACAGAGAATCTAGATATGTCAGAATGATCGCCATCAAATTCTCTATCGATACGATCTTATCTCGCATAGGGAGTCTCACTGGAGCACCTACAGTGCATCCATTACCGTATACCGTGCAAAATGCGTCAAAACGTTTTTTTCGGCCATAACTTTTGATCTACTCTTCGTACAGAGAATCTAGATATGTCAGAATGATCGCCATCAAATTCTCTATCGATATGATCTTATCTCGCATAGGGAGTCTCACTGCAGCACCTACAGTGCATCCATTACCGTATACCGTGCAAAATGCGTCAAAACGTGTTTTTCGGCCATAACTTTTGATCTACTCTTCGTACAGAGAATCTAGATATGTCAGAATGATCGCCATCAAATTCTCTATCGATACGATCTTATCTCGCATAGGGAGTCTCACTGGAGCACCTACAGTGCATCCATTACCGTATACCGTGCAAAATGCGTCAAAACGTGTTTTTCGGCCATAACTTTTGATCTACTCTTCGTACAGAGAATCTAGATATGTCAGAATGATCGCCATCAAATTCTCTATCGATACGATCTTATCTCGCATAGGGAGTCTCACTGCAGCACCTACAGTGCATCCATTACCGTATACCGTGCAAAATGCGTCAAAACGTGTTTTTCGGCCATAACTTTTGATCTACTCATCGTACAGAGAATCTAGATATGTCAGAATGATCGCCATCAAATTCTCTATCGATATGATCTTATCTCGCATAGGGAGTCTCACTGGAGCACCTACAGTGCATCCATTACCGTATACCGTGCAAAATGCGTCAAAACGTGTTTTTCGGCCATAACTTTTGATCTACTCATCGTACAGAGAATCTAGATATGTCAGAATGATCGCCATCAAATTCTCTATCGATATGATCTTATCTCGCATAGGGAGTTTCACTGGAGCACCTACAGTGCATCCATTACCGTATACCGTGCAAAATGCGTCAAAACGTGTTTTTCGGCCATAACTTTTGATCTACTCATCGTACAGAGAATCTAGATATGTCAGAATGATCGCCATCAAATTCTCTATCGATATGATCTTATCTCGCATAGGGAGTCTCACTGGAGCACCTACAGTGCATCCATTACCGTATACCGTGCAAAATGCGTCAAAACGTGTTTTTCGGCCATAACTTTTGATCTACTCATCGTACAGAGAATCTAGATATGTCAGAATGATCGCCATCAAATTCTCTATCGATACGATCTTATCTCGCATAGGGAGTCTCACTGGAGCACCTACAGTGCATCCATTACCGTATACCGTGCAAAATGCGTCAAAACGTGTTTTTCGGCCATAACTTTTGATCTACTCTTCGTACAGAGAATCTAGATATGTCAGAATGATCGCCATCAAATTCTCTATCGATACGATCTTATCTCGCATAGGGAGTCTCACTGGAGCACCTACAGTGCATCCATTACCGTATACCGTGCAAAATGCGTCAAAACGTGTTTTTCGGCCATAACTTTTGATCTACTCTTCGTACAGAGAATCTAGATATGTCAGAATGATCGCCATCAAATTCTCTATCGATACGATCTTATCTCGCATAGGGAGTCTCACTGCAGCACCTACAGTGCATCCATTACCGTATACCGTGCAAAATGCGTCAAAACGTGTTTTTCGGCCATAACTTTTGATCTACTCATCGTACAGAGAATCTAGATATGTCAGAATGATCGCCATCAAATTCTCTATCGATACGAGCTTATCTCGCATAGGGAGTCTCACTGGAGCACCTACAGTGCATCCATTACCGTATACCGTGCAAAATGCGTCAAAACGTGTTTTTCGGCCATAACTTTTGATCTACTCTTCGTACAGAGCATCTAGATATGTCAGAATGATCGCCATCAAATTCTCTATCGATACGATCTTATCTCGCATAGGGAGTCTCACTGGAGCACCTACAGTGCATCCATTACCGTATACCGTGCAAAATGCGTCAAAACGTGTTTTTCGGCCATAACTTTTGATCTACTCATCGTACAGAGAATCTAGATATGTCAGAATGATCGCCATCAAATTCTCTATCGATACGAGCTTATCTCGCATAGGGAGTCTCACTGGAGCACCTACAGTGCATCCATTACCGTATACCGTGCAAAATGCGTCAAAACGTGTTTTTCGGCCATAACTTTTGATCTACTCATCGTACAGAGAATCTAGATATGTCAGAATGATCGCCATCAAATTCTCTATCGATATGATCTTATCTCGCATAGGGAGTCTCACTGGAGCACCTACAGTGCATCCATTACCGTATACCGTGCAAAATGCGTCAAAACGTGTTTTTCGGCCATAACTTTTGATCTACTCATCGTACAGAGAATCTAGATATGTCAGAATGATCGCCATCAAATTCTCTATCGATATGATCTTATCTCGCATAGGGAGTCTCACTGGAGCACCTACAGTGCATCCATTACCGTATACCGTGCAAAATGCGTCAAAACGTTTTTTTCGGCCATAACTTTTGATCTACTCTTCGTACAGAGAATCTAGATATGTCAGAATGATCGCCATCAAATTCTCTATCGATATGATCTTATCTCGCATAGGGAGTCTCACTGCAGCACCTACAGTGCATCCATTACCGTATACCGTGCAAAATGCGTCAAAACGTGTTTTTCGGCCATAACTTTTGCTCTACTCTTCGTACAGAGAATCTAGATATGTCAGAATGATCGCCATCAAATTCTCTATCGATACGATCTTATCTCGCATAGGGAGTCTCACTGGAGCACCTACAGTGCATCCATTACCGTATACCGTGCAAAATGCGTCAAAACGTGTTTTTCGGCCATAACTTTTGATCTACTCTTCGTACAGAGAATCTAGATATGTCAGAATGATCGCCATCAAATTCTCTATCGATACGATCTTATCTCGCATAGGGAGTCTCACTGCAGCACCTACAGTGCATCCATTACCGTATACCGTGCAAAATGCGTCAAAACGTGTTTTTCGGCCATAACTTTTGATCTACTCATCGTACAGAGAATCTAGATATGTCAGAATGATCGCCATCAAATTCTCTATCGATACGATCTTATCTCGCATAGGGAGTCTCACTGGAGCACCTACAGTGCATCCATTACCGTATACCGTGCAAAATGCGTCAAAACGTTTTTTTCGGCCATAACTTTTGATCTACTCTTCGTACAGAGAATCTAGATATGTCAGAATGATCGCCATCAAATTCTCTATCGATATGATCTTATCTCGCATAGGGAGTCTCACTGCAGCACCTACAGTGCATCCATTACCGTATACCGTGCAAAATGCGTCAAAACGTGTTTTTCGGCCATAACTTTTGATCTACTCTTCGTACAGAGAATCTAGATATGTCAGAATGATCGCCATCAAATTCTCTATCGATACGATCTTATCTCGCATAGGGAGTCTCACTGGAGCACCTACAGTGCATCCATTACCGTATACCGTGCAAAATGCGTCAAAACGTGTTTTTCGGCCATAACTTTTGATCTACTCTTCGTACAGAGAATCTAGATATGTCAGAATGATCGCCATCAAATTCTCTATCGATACGATCTTATCTCGCATAGGGAGTCTCACTGCAGCACCTACAGTGCATCCATTACCGTATACCGTGCAAAATGCGTCAAAACGTGTTTTTCGGCCATAACTTTTGATCTACTCATCGTACAGAGAATCTAGATATGTCAGAATGATCGCCATCAAATTCTCTATCGATACGATCTTATCTCGCATAGGGAGTCTCACTGGAGCACCTACAGTGCATCCATTACCGTATACCGTGCAAAATGCGTCAAAACGTTTTTTTCGGCCATAACTTTTGATCTACTCTTCGTACAGAGAATCTAGATATGTCAGAATGATCGCCATCAAATTCTCTATCGATATGATCTTATCTCGCATAGGGAGTCTCACTGCAGCACCTACAGTGCATCCATTACCGTATACCGTGCAAAATGCGTCAAAACGTGTTTTTCGGCCATAACTTTTGATCTACTCTTCGTACAGAGAATCTAGATATGTCAGAATGATCGCCATCAAATTCTCTATCGATACGATCTTATCTCGCATAGGGAGTCTCACTGGAGCACCTACAGTGCATCCATTACCGTATACCGTGCAAAATGCGTCAAAACGTGTTTTTCGGCCATAACTTTTGATCTACTCTTCGTACAGAGAATCTAGATATGTCAGAATGATCGCCATCAAATTCTCTATCGATACGATCTTATCTCGCATAGGGAGTCTCACTGCAGCACCTACAGTGCATCCATTACCGTATACCGTGCAAAATGCGTCAAAACGTGTTTTTCGGCCATAACTTTTGATCTACTCATCGTACAGAGAATCTAGATATGTCAGAATGATCGCCATCAAATTCTCTATCGATATGATCTTATCTCGCATAGGGAGTCTCACTGGAGCACCTACAGTGCATCCATTACCGTATACCGTGCAAAATGCGTCAAAACGTGTTTTTCGGCCATAACTTTTGATCTACTCATCGTACAGAGAATCTAGATATGTCAGAATGATCGCCATCAAATTCTCTATCGATATGATCTTATCTCGCATAGGGAGTTTCACTGGAGCACCTACAGTGCATCCATTACCGTATACCGTGCAAAATGCGTCAAAACGTGTTTTTCGGCCATAACTTTTGATCTACTCATCGTACAGAGAATCTAGATATGTCAGAATGATCGCCATCAAATTCTCTATCGATATGATCTTATCTCGCATAGGGAGTCTCACTGGAGCACCTACAGTGCATCCATTACCGTATACCGTGCAAAATGCGTCAAAACGTGTTTTTCGGCCATAACTTTTGATCTACTCTTCGTACAGAGAATCTAGATATGTCAGAATGATCGCCATCAAATTCTCTATCGATACGATCTTATCTCGCATAGGGAGTCTCACTGGAGCACCTACAGTGCATCCATTACCGTATACCGTGCAAAATGCGTCAAAACGTGTTTTTCGGCCATAACTTTTGATCTACTCTTCGTACAGAGAATCTAGATATGTCAGAATGATCGCCATCAAATTCTCTATCGATACGATCTTATCTCGCATAGGGAGTCTCACTGCAGCACCTACAGTGCATCCATTACCGTATACCGTGCAAAATGCGTCAAAACGTGTTTTTCGGCCATAACTTTTGATCTACTCATCGTACAGAGAATCTAGATATGTCAGAATGATCGCCATCAAATTCTCTATCGATACGAGCTTATCTCGCATAGGGAGTCTCACTGGAGCACCTACAGTGCATCCATTACCGTATACCGTGCAAAATGCGTCAAAACGTGTTTTTCGGCCATAACTTTTGATCTACTCATCGTACAGAGAATCTAGATATGTCAGAATGATCGCCATCAAATTCTCTATCGATATGATCTTATCTCGCATAGGGAGTCTCACTGGAGCACCTACAGTGCATCCATTACCGTATACCGTGCAAAATGCGTCAAAACGTGTTTTTCGGCCATAACTTTTGATCTACTCATCGTACAGAGAATCTAGATATGTCAGAATGATCGCCATCAAATTCTCTATCGATACGAGCTTATCTCGCATAGGGAGTCTCACTGGAGCACCTACAGTGCATCCATTACCGTATACCGTGCAAAATGCGTCAAAACGTGTTTTTCGGCCATAACTTTTGATCTACTCATCGTACAGAGAATCTAGATATGTCAGAATGATCGCCATCAAATTCTCTATCGATATGATCTTATCTCGCATAGGGAGTCTCACTGGAGCACCTACAGTGCATCCATTACCGTATACCGTGCAAAATGCGTCAAAACGTGTTTTTCGGCCATAACTTTTGATCTACTCATCGTACAGAGAATCTAGATATGTCAGAATGATCGCCATCAAATTCTCTATCGATATGATCTTATCTCGCATAGGGAGTCTCACTGGAGCACCTACAGTGCATCCATTACCGTATACCGTGCAAAATGCGTCAAAACGTTTTTTTCGGCCATAACTTTTGATCTACTCTTCGTACAGAGAATCTAGATATGTCAGAATGATCGCCATCAAATTCTCTATCGATATGATCTTATCTCGCATAGGGAGTCTCACTGCAGCACCTACAGTGCATCCATTACCGTATACCGTGCAAAATTCGTCAAAACGTGTTTTTCGGCCATAACTTTTGATCTACTCTTCGTACAGAGAATCTAGATATGTCAGAATGATCGCCATCAAATTCTCTATCGATACGATCTTATCTCGCATAGGGAGTCTCACTGCAGCACCTACAGTGCATCCATTACCGTATACCGTGCAAAATGCGTCAAAACGTGTTTTTCGGCCATAACTTTTGATCTACTCTTCGTACAGAGAATCTAGATATGTCAGAATGATCGCCATCAAATTCTCTATCGATACGATCTTATCTCGCATAGGGAGTCTCACTGCAGCACCTACAGTGCATCCATTACCGTATACCGTGCAAAATGCGTCAAAACGTTTTTTTCGGCCATAACTTTTGATCTACTCTTCGTACAGAGAATCTAGATATGTCAGAATGATCGCCATCAAATTCTCTATCGATATGATCTTATCTCGCATAGGGAGTCTCACTGCAGCACCTACAGTGCATCCATTACCGTATACCGTGCAAAATGCGTCAAAACGTGTTTTTCGGCCATAACTTTTGATCTACTCTTCGTACAGAGAATCTAGATATGTCAGAATGATCGCCATCAAATTCTCTATCGATACGATCTTATCTCGCATAGGGAGTCTCACTGCAGCACCTACAGTGCATCCATTACCGTATACCGTGCAAAATGCGTCAAAACGTGTTTTTCGGCCATAACTTTTGATCTACTCTTCGTACAGAGAATCTAGATATGTCAGAATGATCGCCATCAAATTCTCTATCGATACGATCTTATCTCGCATAGGGAGTCTCACTGGAGCACCTACAGTGCATCCATTACCGTATACCGTGCAAAATGCGTCAAAACGTGTTTTTCGGGCATAACTTTTGATCTACTCATCGTACAGAGAATCTAGATATGTCAGAATGATCGCCATCAAATTCTCTATCGATACGAGCTTATCTCGCATAGGGAGTCTCACTGGAGCACCTACAGTGCATCCATTACCGACATAGGTGCAAAATGCGTCAAAACGTGTTTTTCGGCCATAACTTTTGATCTACTCTTCGTACAGAGAATCTAGATATGTCAGAATGATCGCCATCAAATTCTCTATCGATATTATCTTATCTCGCATAGGGAGTCTCACTGGAGCACCTACAGTGCATCCATTACCGTATACCGTGCAAAATGCGTCAAAACGTGTTTTTCGGCCATAACTTTTGATCTACTCTTCGTACAGAGAATCTAGATATGTCAGAATGATCGCCATCAAATTCTCTATCGATACGATCTTATCTCGCATAGGGAGTCTCACTGGAGCACCTACAGTGCATCCATTACCGACATAGGTGCAAAATGCGTCAAAACGTGTTTTTCGGCCATAACTTTTGATCTACTCTTCGTACAGAGAATCTAGATATGTCAGAATGATCGCCATCAAATTCTCTATCGATATTATCTTATCTCGCATAGGGAGTCTCACTGGAGCACCTACAGTGCATCCATTACCGTATACCGTGCAAAATGCGTCAAAACGTGTTTTTCGGCCATAACTTTTGATCTACTCTTCGTACAGAGAATCTAGATATGTCAGAATGATCGCCATCAAATTCTCTATCGATACGATCTTATCTCGCATAGGGAGTCTCACTGGAGCACCTACAGTGCATCCATTACCGTATACCGTGCAAAATGCGTCAAAACGTGTTTTTCGGGCATAACTTTTGATCTACTCATCGTACAGAGAATCTAGATATGTCAGAATGATCGCCATCAAATTCTCTATCGATACGAGCTTATCTCGCATAGGGAGTCTCACTGGAGCACCTACAGTGCATCCATTACCGACATAGGTGCAAAATGCGTCAAAACGTGTTTTTCGGCCATAACTTTTGATCTACTCTTCGTACAGAGAATCTAGATATGTCAGAATGATCGCCATCAAATTCTCTATCGATATTATCTTATCTCGCATAGGGAGTCTCACTGGAGCACCTACAGTGCATCCATTACCGTATACCGTGCAAAATGCGTCAAAACGTGTTTTTCGGCCATAACTTTTGATCTACTCATCGTACAGAGAATCTAGATATGTCAGAATGATCGCCATCAAATTCTCTATCGATACGATCTTATCTCGCATAGGGAGTCTCACTGGAGCACCTACAGTGCATCCATTACCGACATAGGTGCAAAATGCGTCAAAACGTGTTTTTCGGCCATAACTTTTGATCTACTCTTCGTACAGAGAATCTAGATATGTCAGAATGATCGCCATCAAATTCTCTATCGATATTATCTTATCTCGCATAGGGAGTCTCACTGGAGCACCTACAGTGCATCCATTACCGTATACCGTGCAAAATGCGTCAAAACGTGTTTTTCGGCCATAACTTTTGATCTACTCATCGTACAGAGAATCTAGATATGTCAGAATGATCGCCATCAAATTCTCTATCGATACGATCTTATCTCGCATAGGGAGTCTCACTGGAGCACCTACAGTGCATCCATTACCGACATAGGTGCAAAATGCGTCAAAACGTGTTTTTCGGCCATAACTTTTGATCTACTCTTCGTACAGAGAATCTAGATATGTCAGAATGATCGCCATCAAATTCTCTATCGATATTATCTTATCTCGCATAGGGAGTCTCACTGCAGCACCTACAGTGCATCCATTACCGTATACCGTGCAAAATGCGTCAAAACGTGTTTTTCGGCCATAACTTTTGATCTACTCTTCGTACAGAGAATCTAGATATTTCAGAATGATCGCCATCAAATTCTCTATCGATATGATCTTATCTCGCATAGGGAGTCTCACTGCAGCACCTACAGTGCATCCATTACCGTATACCGTGCAAAATGCGTCAAAACGTGTTTTTCGGCCATAACTTTTGATCTACTCATCGTACAGAGAATCTAGATATGTCATAATGATCGCCATCAAATGCTCTATCGATATGATCTTATCTCGCATAGGGAGTCTCACTGGAGCACCTACAGTCCATCCATTACCGACATAGGTGCAAAATGCGTCAAAACGTGTTTTTCGGCCATAACTTTTGATGTACTCTTCGTACAGAGAATCTAGATATGTCAGAATGATCGCCATCAAATTCTCTATCGATACGATCTTATCTCGCATAGGGAGTCTCACTGGAGCACCTACAGTGCATCCATTACCGACATAGGTGCAAAATGCGTCAAAACGTGTTTTTCGGCCATAACTTTTGATCTACTCTTCGTACAGAGAATCTAGATATGTCAGAATGATCGCCATCAAATTCTCTATCGATATTATCTTATCTCGCATAGGGAGTCTCACTGGAGCACCTACAGTGCATCCATTACCGTATACCGTGCAAAATGCGTCAAAACGTGTTTTTCGGCCATAACTTTTGATCTACTCATCGTACAGAGAATCTAGATATGTCAGAATGATCGCCATCAAATTCTCTATCGATACGATCTTATCTCGCATAGGGAGTCTCACTGGAGCACCTACAGTGCATCCATTACCGACATAGGTGCAAAATGCGTCAAAACGTGTTTTTCGGCCATAACTTTTGATCTACTCTTCGTACAGAGAATCTAGATATGTCAGAATGATCGCCATCAAATTCTCTATCGATATTATCTTATCTCGCATAGGGAGTCTCACTGGAGCACCTACAGTGCATCCATTACCGTATACCGTGCAAAATGCGTCAAAACGTGTTTTTCGGCCATAACTTTTGATCTACTCATCGTACAGAGAATCTAGATATGTCAGAATGATCGCCATCAAATTCTCTATCGATACGATCTTATCTCGCATAGGGAGTCTCACTGGAGCACCTACAGTGCATCCATTACCGACATAGGTGCAAAATGCGTCAAAACGTGTTTTTCGGCCATAACTTTTGATCTACTCTTCGTACAGAGAATCTAGATATGTCAGAATGATCGCCATCAAATTCTCTATCGATATTATCTTATCTCGCATAGGGAGTCTCACTGCAGCACCTACAGTGCATCCATTACCGTATACCGTGCAAAATGCGTCAAAACGTGTTTTTCGGCCATAACTTTTGATCTACTCTTCGTACAGAGAATCTAGATATTTCAGAATGATCGCCATCAAATTCTCTATCGATATGATCTTATCTCGCATAGGGAGTCTCACTGCAGCACCTACAGTGCATCCATTACCGTATACCGTGCAAAATGCGTCAAAACGTGTTTTTCGGCCATAACTTTTGATCTACTCATCGTACAGAGAATCTAGATATGTCATAATGATCGCCATCAAATTCTCTATCGATATGATCTTATCTCGCATAGGGAGTCTCACTGGAGCACCTACAGTCCATCCATTACCGACATAGGTGCAAAATGCGTCAAAACGTGTTTTTCGGCCATAACTTTTGATGTACTCTTCGTACAGAGAATCTAGATATGTCAGAATGATCGCCATCAAATTCTCTATCGATATGATCTTATCTCGCATAGGGAGTCTCACTGCAGCACCTACAGTGCATCCATTACCGTATACCGTGCAAAATGCGTCAAAACGTGTTTTTCGGCCATAACTTTTGATCTACTCATCGTACAGAGAATCTAGATATGTCAGAATGATCGCCATCAAATTCTCTATCGATATGATCTTATCTCGCATAGGGAGTCTCACTGGAGCACCTACAGTGCATCCATTACCGACATAGGTGCAAAATGCGTCAAAACGTGTTTTTCGGCCATAACTTTTGATCTACTCTTCGTACAGAGAATCTAGATATGTCAGAATGATCGCCATCAAATTCTCTATCGATATTATCTTATCTCGCATAGGGAGTCTCACTGGAGCACCTACAGTGCATCCATTACCGTATACCGTGCAAAATGCGTCAAAACGTGTTTTTCGGCCATAACTTTTGATCTACTCATCGTACAGAGAATCTAGATATGTCAGAATGATCGCCATCAAATTCTCTATCGATACGATCTTATCTCGCATAGGGAGTCTCACTGGAGCACCTACAGTGCATCCATTACCGACATAGGTGCAAAATGCGTCAAAACGTGTTTTTCGGCCATAACTTTTGATCTACTCTTCGTACAGAGAATCTAGATATGTCAGAATGATCGCCATCAAATTCTCTATCGATATTATCTTATCTCGCATAGGGAGTCTCACTGGAGCACCTACAGTGCATCCATTACCGTATACCGTGCAAAATGCGTCAAAACGTGTTTTTCGGCCATAACTTTTGATCTACTCATCGTACAGAGAATCTAGATATGTCAGAATGATCGCCATCAAATTCTCTATCGATATGATCTTATCTCGCATAGGGAGTCTCACTGGAGCACCTACAGTGCATCCATTACCGACATAGGTGCAAAATGCGTCAAAACGTGTTTTTCGGCCATAACTTTTGATCTACTCTTCGTACAGAGAATCTAGATATGTCAGAATGATCGCCATCAAATTCTCTATCGATATTATCTTATCTCGCATAGGGAGTCTCACTGGAGCACCTACAGTGCATCCATTACCGTATACCGTGCAAAATGCGTCAAAACGTGTTTTTCGGCCATAACTTTTGATCTACTCATCGTACAGAGAATCTAGATATGTCAGAATGATCGCCATCAAATTCTCTATCGATACGATCTTATCTCGCATAGGGAGTCTCACTGGAGCACCTACAGTGCATCCATTACCGACATAGGTGCAAAATGCGTCAAAACGTGTTTTTCGGCCATAACTTTTGATCTACTCTTCGTACAGAGAATCTAGATATGTCAGAATGATCGCCATCAAATTCTCTATCGATACGATCTTATCTCGCATAGGGAGTCTCACTGCAGCACCTACAGTGCATCCATTACCGTATACCGTGCAAAATGCGTCAAAACGTGTTTTTCGGGCATAACTTTTGATCTACTCATCGTACAGAGAATCTAGATATGTCAGAATGATCGCCATCAAATTCTCTATCGATACGAGCTTATCTCGCATAGGGAGTCTCACTGGAGCACCTACAGTGCATCCATTACCGTATACCGTGCAAAATGCGTCAAAACGTGTTTTTCGGCCATAACTTTTGATCTACTCATCGTACAGAGAATCTAGATATGTCAGAATGATCGCCATCAAATTCTCTATCGATATTATCTTATCTCGCATAGGGAGTCTCACTGGAGCACCTACAGTGCATCCATTACCGTATACCGTGCAAAATGCGTCAAAACGTGTTTTTCGGCCATAACTTTTGATCTACTCATCGTACAGAGAATCTAGATATGTCAGAATGATCGCCATCAAATTCTCTATCGATACGATCTTATCTCGCATAGGGAGTCTCACTGGAGCACCTACAGTGCATCCATTACCGACATAGGTGCAAAATGCGTCAAAACGTGTTTTTCGGCCATAACTTTTGATCTACTCTTCGTACAGAGAATCTAGATATGTCAGAATGATCGCCATCAAATTCTCTATCGATATTATCTTATCTCGCATAGGGAGTCTCACTGCAGCACCTACAGTGCATCCATTACCGTATACCGTGCAAAATGCGTCAAAACGTGTTTTTCGGCCATAACTTTTGATCTACTCTTCGTACAGAGAATCTAGATATTTCAGAATGATCGCCATCAAATTCTCTATCGATATGATCTTATCTCGCATAGGGAGTCTCACTGCAGCACCTACAGTGCATCCATTACCGTATACCGTGCAAAATGCGTCAAAACGTGTTTTTCGGCCATAACTTTTGATCTACTCATCGTACAGAGAATCTAGATATGTCATAATGATCGCCATCAAATTCTCTATCGATATGATCTTATCTCGCATAGGGAGTCTCACTGGAGCACCTACAGTCCATCCATTACCGACATAGGTGCAAAATGCGTCAAAACGTGTTTTTCGGCCATAACTTTTGATGTACTCTTCGTACAGAGAATCTAGATATGTCAGAATGATCGCCATCAAATTCTCTATCGATACGATCTTATCTCGCATAGGGAGTCTCACTGGAGCACCTACAGTGCATCCATTACCGACATAGGTGCAAAATGCGTCAAAACGTGTTTTTCGGCCATAACTTTTGATCTACTCTTCGTACAGAGAATCTAGATATGTCAGAATGATCGCCATCAAATTCTCTATCGATATTATCTTATCTCGCATAGGGAGTCTCACTGGAGCACCTACAGTGCATCCATTACCGTATACCGTGCAAAATGCGTCAAAACGTGTTTTTCGGCCATAACTTTTGATCTACTCATCGTACAGAGAATCTAGATATGTCAGAATGATCGCCATCAAATTCTCTATCGATACGATCTTATCTCGCATAGGGAGTCTCACTGGAGCACCTACAGTGCATCCATTACCGACATAGGTGCAAAATGCGTCAAAACGTGTTTTTCGGCCATAACTTTTGATCTACTCTTCGTACAGAGAATCTAGATATGTCAGAATGATCGCCATCAAATTCTCTATCGATATTATCTTATCTCGCATAGGGAGTCTCACTGGAGCACCTACAGTGCATCCATTACCGTATACCGTGCAAAATGCGTCAAAACGTGTTTTTCGGCCATAACTTTTGATCTACTCATCGTACAGAGAATCTAGATATGTCAGAATGATCGCCATCAAATTCTCTATCGATATTATCTTATCTCGCATAGGGAGTCTCACTGGAGCACCTACAGTGCATCCATTACCGTATACCGTGCAAAATGCGTCAAAACGTGTTTTTCGGCCATAACTTTTGATCTACTCATCGTACAGAGAATCTAGATATGTCAGAATGATCGCCATCAAATTCTCTATCGATACGATCTTATCTCGCATAGGGAGTCTCACTGGAGCACCTACAGTGCATCCATTACCGTATACCGTGCAAAATGCGTCAAAACGTGTTTTTCGGCCATAACTTTTGATCTACTCATCGTACAGAGAATCTAGATATGTCAGAATGATCGCCATCAAATTCTCTATCGATATTATCTTATCTCGCATAGGGAGTCTCACTGGAGCACCTACAGTGCATCCATTACCGTATACCGTGCAAAATGCGTCAAAACGTGTTTTTCGGCCATAACTTTTGATCTACTCATCGTACAGAGAATCTAGATATGTCAGAATGATCGCCATCAAATTCTCTATCGATACGATCTTATCTCGCATAGGGAGTCTCACTGGAGCACCTACAGTGCATCCATTACCGACATAGGTGCAAAATGCGTCAAAACGTGTTTTTCGGCCATAACTTTTGATCTACTCTTCGTACAGAGAATCTAGATATGTCAGAATGATCGCCATCAAATTCTCTATCGATATTATCTTATCTCGCATAGGGAGTCTCACTGCAGCACCTACAGTGCATCCATTACCGTATACCGTGCAAAATGCGTCAAAACGTGTTTTTCGGCCATAACTTTTGATCTACTCTTCGTACAGAGAATCTAGATATTTCAGAATGATCGCCATCAAATTCTCTATCGATATGATCTTATCTCGCATAGGGAGTCTCACTGCAGCACCTACAGTGCATCCATTACCGTATACCGTGCAAAATGCGTCAAAACGTGTTTTTCGGCCATAACTTTTGATCTACTCATCGTACAGAGAATCTAGATATGTCATAATGATCGCCATCAAATTCTCTATCGATATGATCTTATCTCGCATAGGGAGTCTCACTGGAGCACCTACAGTCCATCCATTACCGACATAGGTGCAAAATGCGTCAAAACGTGTTTTTCGGCCATAACTTTTGATGTACTCTTCGTACAGAGAATCTAGATATGTCAGAATGATCGCCATCAAATTCTCTATCGATACGATCTTATCTCGCATAGGGAGTCTCACTGGAGCACCTACAGTGCATCCATTACCGACATAGGTGCAAAATGCGTCAAAACGTGTTTTTCGGCCATAACTTTTGATCTACTCTTCGTACAGAGAATCTAGATATGTCAGAATGATCGCCATCAAATTCTCTATCGATATTATCTTATCTCGCATAGGGAGTCTCACTGGAGCACCTACAGTGCATCCATTACCGTATACCGTGCAAAATGCGTCAAAACGTGTTTTTCGGCCATAACTTTTGATCTACTCATCGTACAGAGAATCTAGATATGTCAGAATGATCGCCATCAAATTCTCTATCGATACGATCTTATCTCGCATAGGGAGTCTCACTGGAGCACCTACAGTGCATCCATTACCGACATAGGTGCAAAATGCGTCAAAACGTGTTTTTCGGCCATAACTTTTGATCTACTCTTCGTACAGAGAATCTAGATATGTCAGAATGATCGCCATCAAATTCTCTATCGATATTATCTTATCTCGCATAGGGAGTCTCACTGGAGCACCTACAGTGCATCCATTACCGTATACCGTGCAAAATGCGTCAAAACGTGTTTTTCGGCCATAACTTTTGATCTACTCATCGTACAGAGAATCTAGATATGTCAGAATGATCGCCATCAAATTCTCTATCGATACGATCTTATCTCGCATAGGGAGTCTCACTGGAGCACCTACAGTGCATCCATTACCGACATAGGTGCAAAATGCGTCAAAACGTGTTTTTCGGCCATAACTTTTGATCTACTCTTCGTACAGAGAATCTAGATATGTCAGAATGATCGCCATCAAATTCTCTATCGATATTATCTTATCTCGCATAGGGAGTCTCACTGCAGCACCTACAGTGCATCCATTACCGTATACCGTGCAAAATGCGTCAAAACGTGTTTTTCGGCCATAACTTTTGATCTACTCATCGTACAGAGAATCTAGATATGTCATAATGATCGCCATCAAATTCTCTATCGATATGATCTTATCTCGCATAGGGAGTCTCACTGGAGCACCTACAGTCCATCCATTACCGACATAGGTGCAAAATGCGTCAAAACGTGTTTTTCGGCCATAACTTTTGATGTACTCTTCGTACAGAGAATCTAGATATGTCAGAATGATCGCCATCAAATTCTCTATCGATATGATCTTATCTCGCATAGGGAGTCTCACTGCAGCACCTACAGTGCATCCATTACCGTATACCGTGCAAAATGCGTCAAAACGTGTTTTTCGGCCATAACTTTTGATCTACTCATCGTACAGAGAATCTAGATATGTCAGAATGATCGCCATCAAATTCTCTATCGATATGATCTTATCTCGCATAGGGAGTCTCACTGGAGCACCTACAGTGCATCCATTACCGTATACCGTGCAAAATGCGTCAAAACGTGTTTTTCGGCCATAACTTTTGATCTACTCATCGTACAGAGAATCTAGATATGTCAGAATGATCGCCATCAAATTCTCTATCGATATTATCTTATCTCGCATAGGGAGTCTCACTGGAGCACCTACAGTGCATCCATTACCGTATACCGTGCAAAATGCGTCAAAACGTGTTTTTCGGCCATAACTTTTGATCTACTCATCGTACAGAGAATCTAGATATGTCAGAATGATCGCCATCAAATTCTCTATCGATACGATCTTATCTCGCATAGGGAGTCTCACTGGAGCACCTACAGTGCATCCATTACCGACATAGGTGCAAAATGCGTCAAAACGTGTTTTTCGGCCATAACTTTTGATCTACTCTTCGTACAGAGAATCTAGATATGTCAGAATGATCGCCATCAAATTCTCTATCGATATTATCTTATCTCGCATAGGGAGTCTCACTGCAGCACCTACAGTGCATCCATTACCGTATACCGTGCAAAATGCGTCAAAACGTGTTTTTCGGCCATAACTTTTGATCTACTCATCGTACAGAGAATCTAGATATGTCATAATGATCGCCATCAAATTCTCTATCGATATGATCTTATCTCGCATAGGGAGTCTCACTGGAGCACCTACAGTCCATCCATTACCGACATAGGTGCAAAATGCGTCAAAACGTGTTTTTCGGCCATAACTTTTGATGTACTCTTCGTACAGAGAATCTAGATATGTCAGAATGATCGCCATCAAATTCTCTATCGATATGATCTTATCTCGCATAGGGAGTCTCACTGCAGCACCTACAGTGCATCCATTACCGTATACCGTGCAAAATGCGTCAAAACGTGTTTTTCGGCCATAACTTTTGATCTACTCATCGTACAGAGAATCTAGATATGTCAGAATGATCGCCATCAAATTCTCTATCGATATGATCTTATCTCGCATAGGGAGTCTCACTGGAGCACCTACAGTGCATCCATTACCGTATACCGTGCAAAATGCGTCAAAACGTGTTTTTCGGCCATAACTTTTGATCTACTCTTCGTACAGAGAATCTAGATATTTCAGAATGATCGCCATCAAATTCTCTATCGATATGATCTTATCTCGCATAGGGAGTCTCACTGCAGCACCTACAGTGCATCCATTACCGTATACCGTGCAAAATGCGTCAAAACGTGTTTTTCGGCCATAACTTTTGATCTACTCATCGTACAGAGAATCTAGATATGTCATAATGATCGCCATCAAATTCTCTATCGATATGATCTTATCTCGCATAGGGAGTCTCACTGGAGCACCTACAGTCCATCCATTACCGACATAGGTGCAAAATGCGTCAAAACGTGTTTTTCGGCCATAACTTTTGATGTACTCTTCGTACAGAGAATCTAGATATGTCAGAATGATCGCCATCAAATTCTCTATCGATATGATCTTATCTCGCATAGGGAGTCTCACTGCAGCACCTACAGTGCATCCATTACCGTATACCGTGCAAAATGCGTCAAAACGTGTTTTTCGGCCATAACTTTTGATCTACTCATCGTACAGAGAATCTAGATATGTCAGAATGATCGCCATCAAATTCTCTATCGATATTATCTTATCTCGCATAGGGAGTCTCACTGCAGCACCTACAGTGCATCCATTACCGTATACCGTGCAAAATGCGTCAAAACGTGTTTTTCGGCCATAACTTTTGATCTACTCTTCGTACAGAGAATCTAGATATTTCAGAATGATCGCCATCAAATTCTCTATCGATATGATCTTATCTCGCATAGGGAGTCTCACTGCAGCACCTACAGTGCATCCATTACCGTATACCGTGCAAAATGCGTCAAAACGTGTTTTTCGGCCATAACTTTTGATCTACTCATCGTACAGAGAATCTAGATATGTCATAATGATCGCCATCAAATTCTCTATCGATATGATCTTATCTCGCATAGGGAGTCTCACTGGAGCACCTACAGTCCATCCATTACCGACATAGGTGCAAAATGCGTCAAAACGTGTTTTTCGGCCATAACTTTTGATGTACTCTTCGTACAGAGAATCTAGATATGTCAGAATGATCGCCATCAAATTCTCTATCGATATGATCTTATCTCGCATAGGGAGTCTCACTGCAGCACCTACAGTGCATCCATTACCGTATACCGTGCAAAATGCGTCAAAACGTGTTTTTCGGCCATAACTTTTGATCTACTCATCGTACAGAGAATCTAGATATGTCAGAATGATCGCCATCAAATTCTCTATCGATATGATCTTATCTCGCATAGGGAGTCTCACTGGAGCACCTACAGTGCATCCATTACCGTATACCGTGCAAAATGCGTCAAAACGTGTTTTTCGGCCATAACTTTTGATCTACTCATCGTACAGAGAATCTAGATATGTCAGAATGATCGCCATCAAATTCTCTATCGATATGATCTTATCTCGCATAGGGAGTCTCACTGGAGCACCTACAGTGCATCCATTACCGTATACCGTGCAAAATGCGTCAAAACGTTTTTTTCGGCCATAACTTTTGATCTACTCTTCGTACAGAGAATCTAGATATGTCAGAATGATCGCCATCAAATTCTCTATCGATATGATCTTATCTCGCATAGGGAGTCTCACTGCAGCACCTACAGTGCATCCATTACCGTATACCGTGCAAAATGCGTCAAAACGTGTTTTTCGGCCATAACTTTTGATCTACTCTTCGTACAGAGAATCTAGATATGTCAGAATGATCGCCATCAAATTCTCTATCGATACGATCTTATCTCGCATAGGGAGTCTCACTGGAGCACCTACAGTGCATCCATTACCGTATACCGTGCAAAATGCGTCAAAACGTGTTTTTCGGCCATAACTTTTGATCTACTCTTCGTACAGAGAATCTAGATATGTCAGAATGATCGCCATCAAATTCTCTATCGATACGATCTTATCTCGCATAGGGAGTCTCACTGCAGCACCTACAGTGCATCCATTACCGTATACCGTGCAAAATGCGTCAAAACGTGTTTTTCGGGCATAACTTTTGATCTACTCATCGTACAGAGAATCTAGATATGTCAGAATGATCGCCATCAAATTCTCTATCGATATTATCTTATCTCGCATAGGGAGTCTCACTGGAGCACCTACAGTGCATCCATTACCGACATAGGTGCAAAATGCGTCAAAACGTGTTTTTCGGCCATAACTTTTGATCTACTCTTCGTACAGAGAATCTAGATATGTCAGAATGATCGCCATCAAATTCTCTATCGATATTATCTTATCTCGCATAGGGAGTCTCACTGGAGCACCTACAGTGCATCCATTACCGTATACCGTGCAAAATGCGTCAAAACGTGTTTTTCGGCCATAACTTTTGATCTACTCATCGTACAGAGAATCTAGATATGTCAGAATGATCGCCATCAAATTCTCTATCGATACGAGCTTATCTCGCATAGGGAGTCTCACTGGAGCACCTACAGTGCATCCATTACCGTATACCGTGCAAAATGCGTCAAAACGTGTTTTTCGGCCATAACTTTTGATCTACTCATCGTACAGAGAATCTAGATATGTCAGAATGATCGCCATCAAATTCTCTATCGATATGATCTTATCTCGCATAGGGAGTCTCACTGGAGCACCTACAGTGCATCCATTACCGTATACCGTGCAAAATGCGTCAAAACGTGTTTTTCGGCCATAACTTTTGATCTACTCATCGTACAGAGAATCTAGATATGTCAGAATGATCGCCATCAAATTCTCTATCGATATGATCTTATCTCGCATAGGGAGTCTCACTGGAGCACCTACAGTGCATCCATTACCGTATACCGTGCAAAATGCGTCAAAACGTGTTTTTCGGCCATAACTTTTGATCTACTCATCGTACAGAGAATCTAGATATGTCAGAATGATCGCCATCAAATTCTCTATCGATATGATCTTATCTCGCATAGGGAGTCTCACTGGAGCACCTACAGTGCATCCATTACCGTATACCGTGCAAAATGCGTCAAAACGTGTTTTTCGGCCATAACTTTTGATCTACTCATCGTACAGAGAATCTAGATATGTCAGAATGATCGCCATCAAATTCTCTATCGATATGATCTTATCTCGCATAGGGAGTCTCACTGGAGCACCTACAGTGCATCCATTACCGTATACCGTGCAAAATGCGTCAAAACGTTTTTTTCGGCCATAACTTTTGATCTACTCTTCGTACAGAGAATCTAGATATGTCAGAATGATCGCCATCAAATTCTCTATCGATATGATCTTATCTCGCATAGGGAGTCTCACTGCAGCACCTACAGTGCATCCATTACCGTATACCGTGCAAAATGCGTCAAAACGTGTTTTTCGGCCATAACTTTTGATCTACTCTTCGTACAGAGAATCTAGATATGTCAGAATGATCGCCATCAAATTCTCTATCGATACGATCTTATCTCGCATAGGGAGTCTCACTGGAGCACCTACAGTGCATCCATTACCGTATACCGTGCAAAATGCGTCAAAACGTGTTTTTCGGCCATAACTTTTGATCTACTCATCGTACAGAGAATCTAGATATGTCAGAATGATCGCCATCAAATTCTCTATCGATATTATCTTATCTCGCATAGGGAGTCTCACTGGAGCACCTACAGTGCATCCATTACCGTATACCGTGCAAAATGCGTCAAAACGTGTTTTTCGGCCATAACTTTTGATCTACTCATCGTACAGAGAATCTAGATATGTCAGAATGATCGCCATCAAATTCTCTATCGATATGATCTTATCTCGCATAGGGAGTCTCACTGGAGCACCTACAGTGCATCCATTACCGTATACCGTGCAAAATGCGTCAAAACGTGTTTTTCGGCCATAACTTTTGATCTACTCATCGTACAGAGAATCTAGATATGTCAGAATGATCGCCATCAAATTCTCTATCGATATGATCTTATCTCGCATAGGGAGTCTCACTGGAGCACCTACAGTGCATCCATTACCGTATACCGTGCAAAATGCGTCAAAACGTTTTTTTCGGCCATAACTTTTGATCTACTCTTCGTACAGAGAATCTAGATATGTCAGAATGATCGCCATCAAATTCTCTATCGATATGATCTTATCTCGCATAGGGAGTCTCACTGCAGCACCTACAGTGCATCCATTACCGTATACCGTGCAAAATGCGTCAAAACGTGTTTTTCGGCCATAACTTTTGATCTACTCTTCGTACAGAGAATCTAGATATGTCAGAATGATCGCCATCAAATTCTCTATCGATACGATCTTATCTCGCATAGGGAGTCTCACTGGAGCACCTACAGTGCATCCATTACCGTATACCGTGCAAAATGCGTCAAAACGTGTTTTTCGGCCATAACTTTTGATCTACTCATCGTACAGAGAATCTAGATATGTCAGAATGATCGCCATCAAATTCTCTATCGATATTATCTTATCTCGCATAGGGAGTCTCACTGGAGCACCTACAGTGCATCCATTACCGTATACCGTGCAAAATGCGTCAAAACGTGTTTTTCGGCCATAACTTTTGATCTACTCATCGTACAGAGAATCTAGATATGTCAGAATGATCGCCATCAAATTCTCTATCGATACGATCTTATCTCGCATAGGGAGTCTCACTGGAGCACCTACAGTGCATCCATTACCGACATAGGTGCAAAATGCGTCAAAACGTGTTTTTCGGCCATAACTTTTGATCTACTCTTCGTACAGAGAATCTAGATATGTCAGAATGATCGCCATCAAATTCTCTATCGATATTATCTTATCTCGCATAGGGAGTCTCACTGGAGCACCTACAGTGCATCCATTACCGTATACCGTGCAAAATGCGTCAAAACGTGTTTTTCGGCCATAACTTTTGATCTACTCATCGTACAGAGAATCTAGATATGTCAGAATGATCGCCATCAAATTCTCTATCGATACGATCTTATCTCGCATAGGGAGTCTCACTGGAGCACCTACAGTGCATCCATTACCGACATAGGTGCAAAATGCGTCAAAACGTGTTTTTCGGCCATAACTTTTGATCTACTCTTCGTACAGAGAATCTAGATATGTCAGAATGATCGCCATCAAATTCTCTATCGATATTATCTTATCTCGCATAGGGAGTCTCACTGGAGCACCTACAGTGCATCCATTACCGTATACCGTGCAAAATGCGTCAAAACGTGTTTTTCGGCCATAACTTTTGATCTACTCATCGTACAGAGAATCTAGATATGTCAGAATGATCGCCATCAAATTCTCTATCGATATGATCTTATCTCGCATAGGGAGTCTCACTGGAGCACCTACAGTGCATCCATTACCGTATACCGTGCAAAATGCGTCAAAACGTGTTTTTCGGCCATAACTTTTGATCTACTCATCGTACAGAGAATCTAGATATGTCAGAATGATCGCCATCAAATTCTCTATCGATATGATCTTATCTCGCATAGGGAGTCTCACTGGAGCACCTACAGTGCATCCATTACCGTATACCGTGCAAAATGCGTCAAAACGTTTTTTTCGGCCATAACTTTTGATCTACTCTTCGTACAGAGAATCTAGATATGTCAGAATGATCGCCATCAAATTCTCTATCGATATGATCTTATCTCGCATAGGGAGTCTCACTGCAGCACCTACAGTGCATCCATTACCGTATACCGTGCAAAATGCGTCAAAACGTGTTTTTCGGCCATAACTTTTGATCTACTCTTCGTACAGAGAATCTAGATATGTCAGAATGATCGCCATCAAATTCTCTATCGATACGATCTTATCTCGCATAGGGAGTCTCACTGGAGCACCTACAGTGCATCCATTACCGTATACCGTGCAAAATGCGTCAAAACGTGTTTTTCGGCCATAACTTTTGATCTACTCATCGTACAGAGAATCTAGATATGTCAGAATGATCGCCATCAAATTCTCTATCGATATTATCTTATCTCGCATAGGGAGTCTCACTGGAGCACCTACAGTGCATCCATTACCGTATACCGTGCAAAATGCGTCAAAACGTGTTTTTCGGCCATAACTTTTGATCTACTCATCGTACAGAGAATCTAGATATGTCAGAATGATCGCCATCAAATTCTCTATCGATACGATCTTATCTCGCATAGGGAGTCTCACTGGAGCACCTACAGTGCATCCATTACCGACATAGGTGCAAAATGCGTCAAAACGTGTTTTTCGGCCATAACTTTTGATCTACTCTTCGTACAGAGAATCTAGATATGTCAGAATGATCGCCATCAAATTCTCTATCGATATTATCTTATCTCGCATAGGGAGTCTCACTGGAGCACCTACAGTGCATCCATTACCGTATACCGTGCAAAATGCGTCAAAACGTGTTTTTCGGCCATAACTTTTGATCTACTCATCGTACAGAGAATCTAGATATGTCAGAATGATCGCCATCAAATTCTCTATCGATACGATCTTATCTCGCATAGGGAGTCTCACTGGAGCACCTACAGTGCATCCATTACCGACATAGGTGCAAAATGCGTCAAAACGTGTTTTTCGGCCATAACTTTTGATCTACTCTTCGTACAGAGAATCTAGATATGTCAGAATGATCGCCATCAAATTCTCTATCGATATTATCTTATCTCGCATAGGGAGTCTCACTGCAGCACCTACAGTGCATCCATTACCGTATACCGTGCAAAATGCGTCAAAACGTGTTTTTCGGCCATAACTTTTGATCTACTCTTCGTACAGAGAATCTAGATATTTCAGAATGATCGCCATCAAATTCTCTATCGATATGATCTTATCTCGCATAGGGAGTCTCACTGCAGCACCTACAGTGCATCCATTACCGTATACCGTGCAAAATGCGTCAAAACGTGTTTTTCGGCCATAACTTTTGATCTACTCATCGTACAGAGAATCTAGATATGTCATAATGATCGCCATCAAATTCTCTATCGATATGATCTTATCTCGCATAGGGAGTCTCACTGGAGCACCTACAGTCCATCCATTACCGACATAGGTGCAAAATGCGTCAAAACGTGTTTTTCGGCCATAACTTTTGATGTACTCTTCGTACAGAGAATCTAGATATGTCAGAATGATCGCCATCAAATTCTCTATCGATACGATCTTATCTCGCATAGGGAGTCTCACTGGAGCACCTACAGTGCATCCATTACCGACATAGGTGCAAAATGCGTCAAAACGTGTTTTTCGGCCATAACTTTTGATCTACTCTTCGTACAGAGAATCTAGATATGTCAGAATGATCGCCATCAAATTCTCTATCGATATTATCTTATCTCGCATAGGGAGTCTCACTGGAGCACCTACAGTGCATCCATTACCGTATACCGTGCAAAATGCGTCAAAACGTGTTTTTCGGCCATAACTTTTGATCTACTCATCGTACAGAGAATCTAGATATGTCAGAATGATCGCCATCAAATTCTCTATCGATACGATCTTATCTCGCATAGGGAGTCTCACTGGAGCACCTACAGTGCATCCATTACCGACATAGGTGCAAAATGCGTCAAAACGTGTTTTTCGGCCATAACTTTTGATCTACTCTTCGTACAGAGAATCTAGATATGTCAGAATGATCGCCATCAAATTCTCTATCGATATTATCTTATCTCGCATAGGGAGTCTCACTGGAGCACCTACAGTGCATCCATTACCGTATACCGTGCAAAATGCGTCAAAACGTGTTTTTCGGCCATAACTTTTGATCTACTCTTCGTACAGAGAATCTAGATATTTCAGAATGATCGCCATCAAATTCTCTATCGATATGATCTTATCTCGCATAGGGAGTCTCACTGCAGCACCTACAGTGCATCCATTACCGTATACCGTGCAAAATGCGTCAAAACGTGTTTTTCGGCCATAACTTTTGATCTACTCATCGTACAGAGAATCTAGATATTTCAGAATGATCGCCATCAAATTCTCTATCGATATGATCTTATCTCGCATAGGGAGTCTCACTGGAGCACCTACAGTCCATCCATTACCGACATAGGTGCAAAATGCGTCAAAACGTGTTTTTCGGCCATAACTTTTGATGTACTCTTCGTACAGAGAATCTAGATATGTCAGAATGATCGCCATCAAATTCTCTATCGATATGATCTTATCTCGCATAGGGAGTCTCACTGGAGCACCTACAGTGCATCCATTACCGTATACCGTGCAAAATGCGTCAAAACGTGTTTTTCGGCCATAACTTTTGATCTACTCTTCGTACAGAGAATCTAGATATTTCAGAATGATCGCCATCAAATTCTCTATCGATATGATCTTATCTCGCATAGGGAGTCTCACTGGAGCACCTACAGTCCATCCATTACCGACATAGGTGCAAAATGCGTCAAAACGTGTTTTTCGGCCATAACTTTTGATCTACTCATCGTACAGAGAATCTAGATATTTCAGAATGATCGCCATCAAATTCTCTATCGATATGATCTTATCTCGCATAGGGAGTCTCACTGCAGCACCTACAGTGCATCCATTACCGTATACCGTGCAAAATGCGTCAAAACGTGTTTTTCGGCCATAACTTTTGATCTACTCATCGTACAGAGAATCTAGATATGTCATAATGATCGCCATCAAATTCTCTATCGATATGATCTTATCTCGCATAGGGAGTCTCACTGGAGCACCTACAGTCCATCCATTACCGACATAGGTGCAAAATGCGTCAAAACGTGTTTTTCGGCCATAACTTTTGATGTACTCTTCGTACAGAGAATCTAGATATGTCAGAATGATCGCCATCAAATTCTCTATCGATACGATCTTATCTCGCATAGGGAGTCTCACTGGAGCACCTACAGTGCATCCATTACCGACATAGGTGCAAAATGCGTCAAAACGTGTTTTTCGGCCATAACTTTTGATCTACTCTTCGTACAGAGAATCTAGATATGTCAGAATGATCGCCATCAAATTCTCTATCGATATTATCTTATCTCGCATAGGGAGTCTCACTGGAGCACCTACAGTGCATCCATTACCGTATACCGTGCAAAATGCGTCAAAACGTGTTTTTCGGCCATAACTTTTGATCTACTCATCGTACAGAGAATCTAGATATGTCAGAATGATCGCCATCAAATTCTCTATCGATACGATCTTATCTCGCATAGGGAGTCTCACTGGAGCACCTACAGTGCATCCATTACCGACATAGGTGCAAAATGCGTCAAAACGTGTTTTTCGGCCATAACTTTTGATCTACTCTTCGTACAGAGAATCTAGATATGTCAGAATGATCGCCATCAAATTCTCTATCGATATTATCTTATCTCGCATAGGGAGTCTCACTGGAGCACCTACAGTGCATCCATTACCGTATACCGTGCAAAATGCGTCAAAACGTGTTTTTCGGCCATAACTTTTGATCTACTCTTCGTACAGAGAATCTAGATATTTCAGAATGATCGCCATCAAATTCTCTATCGATATGATCTTATCTCGCATAGGGAGTCTCACTGCAGCACCTACAGTGCATCCATTACCGTATACCGTGCAAAATGCGTCAAAACGTGTTTTTCGGCCATAACTTTTGATCTACTCATCGTACAGAGAATCTAGATATTTCAGAATGATCGCCATCAAATTCTCTATCGATATGATCTTATCTCGCATAGGGAGTCTCACTGGAGCACCTACAGTCCATCCATTACCGACATAGGTGCAAAATGCGTCAAAACGTGTTTTTCGGCCATAACTTTTGATGTACTCTTCGTACAGAGAATCTAGATATGTCAGAATGATCGCCATCAAATTCTCTATCGATATGATCTTATCTCGCATAGGGAGTCTCACTGGAGCACCTACAGTGCATCCATTACCGTATACCGTGCAAAATGCGTCAAAACGTGTTTTTCGGCCATAACTTTTGATCTACTCTTCGTACAGAGAATCTAGATATTTCAGAATGATCGCCATCAAATTCTCTATCGATATGATCTTATCTCGCATAGGGAGTCTCACTGGAGCACCTACAGTCCATCCATTACCGACATAGGTGCAAAATGCGTCAAAACGTGTTTTTCGGCCATAACTTTTGATGTACTCTTCGTACAGAGAATCTAGATATGTCAGAATGATCGCCATCAAATTCTCTATCGATACGATCTTATCTCGCATAGGGAGTCTCACTGGAGCACCTACAGTGCATCCATTACCGACATAGGTGCAAAATGCGTCAAAACGTGTTTTTCGGCCATAACTTTTGATCTACTCTTCGTACAGAGAATCTAGATATGTCAGAATGATCGCCATCAAATTCTCTATCGATATTATCTTATCTCGCATAGGGAGTCTCACTGGAGCACCTACAGTGCATCCATTACCGTATACCGTGCAAAATGCGTCAAAACGTGTTTTTCGGCCATAACTTTTGATCTACTCATCGTACAGAGAATCTAGATATGTCAGAATGATCGCCATCAAATTCTCTATCGATACGATCTTATCTCGCATAGGGAGTCTCACTGGAGCACCTACAGTGCATCCATTACCGACATAGGTGCAAAATGCGTCAAAACGTGTTTTTCGGCCATAACTTTTGATCTACTCTTCGTACAGAGAATCTAGATATGTCAGAATGATCGCCATCAAATTCTCTATCGATATTATCTTATCTCGCATAGGGAGTCTCACTGGAGCACCTACAGTGCATCCATTACCGTATACCGTGCAAAATGCGTCAAAACGTGTTTTTCGGCCATAACTTTTGATCTACTCTTCGTACAGAGAATCTAGATATTTCAGAATGATCGCCATCAAATTCTCTATCGATATGATCTTATCTCGCATAGGGAGTCTCACTGCAGCACCTACAGTGCATCCATTACCGTATACCGTGCAAAATGCGTCAAAACGTGTTTTTCGGCCATAACTTTTGATCTACTCATCGTACAGAGAATCTAGATATGTCATAATGATCGCCATCAAATTCTCTATCGATATGATCTTATCTCGCATAGGGAGTCTCACTGGAGCACCTACAGTCCATCCATTACCGACATAGGTGCAAAATGCGTCAAAACGTGTTTTTCGGCCATAACTTTTGATGTACTCTTCGTACAGAGAATCTAGATATGTCAGAATGATCGCCATCAAATTCTCTATCGATACGATCTTATCTCGCATAGGGAGTCTCACTGGAGCACCTACAGTGCATCCATTACCGACATAGGTGCAAAATGCGTCAAAACGTGTTTTTCGGCCATAACTTTTGATCTACTCTTCGTACAGAGAATCTAGATATGTCAGAATGATCGCCATCAAATTCTCTATCGATATTATCTTATCTCGCATAGGGAGTCTCACTGGAGCACCTACAGTGCATCCATTACCGTATACCGTGCAAAATGCGTCAAAACGTGTTTTTCGGCCATAACTTTTGATCTACTCATCGTACAGAGAATCTAGATATGTCAGAATGATCGCCATCAAATTCTCTATCGATACGATCTTATCTCGCATAGGGAGTCTCACTGGAGCACCTACAGTGCATCCATTACCGACATAGGTGCAAAATGCGTCAAAACGTGTTTTTCGGCCATAACTTTTGATCTACTCTTCGTCAGAGAATCTAGATATGTCAGAATGATCGCCATCAAATTCTCTATCGATATTATCTTATCTCGCATAGGGAGTCTCACTGCAGCACCTACAGTGCATCCATTACCGTATACCGTGCAAAATGCGTCAAAACGTGTTTTTCGGCCATAACTTTTGATCTACTCTTCGTACAGAGAATCTAGATATTTCAGAATGATCGCCATCAAATTCTCTATCGATATGATCTTATCTCGCATAGGGAGTCTCACTGCAGCACCTACAGTGCATCCATTACCGTATACCGTGCAAAATGCGTCAAAACGTGTTTTTCGGCCATAACTTTTGATCTACTCATCGTACAGAGAATCTAGATATGTCATAATGATCGCCATCAAATTCTCTATCGATATGATCTTATCTCGCATAGGGAGTCTCACTGGAGCACCTACAGTCCATCCATTACCGACATAGGTGCAAAATGCGTCAAAACGTGTTTTTCGGCCATAACTTTTGATGTACTCTTCGTACAGAGAATCTAGATATGTCAGAATGATCGCCATCAAATTCTCTATCGATATGATCTTATCTCGCATAGGGAGTCTCACTGCAGCACCTACAGTGCATCCATTACCGTATACCGTGCAAAATGCGTCAAAACGTGTTTTTCGGCCATAACTTTTGATCTACTCATCGTACAGAGAATCTAGATATGTCAGAATGATCGCCATCAAATTCTCTATCGATATGATCTTATCTCGCATAGGGAGTCTCACTGGAGCACCTACAGTCCATCCATTACCGACATAGGTGCAAAATGCGTCAAAACGTGTTTTTCGGCCATAACTTTTGATGTACTCTTCGTACAGAGAATCTAGATATGTCAGAATGATCGCCATCAAATTCTCTATCGATATGATCTTATCTCGCATAGGGAGTCTCACTGCAGCACCTACAGTGCATCCATTACCGTATACCGTGCAAAATGCGTCAAAACGTGTTTTTCGGCCATAACTTTTGATCTACTCATCGTACAGAGAATCTAGATATGTCAGAATGATCGCCATCAAATTCTCTATCGATATGATCTTATCTCGCATAGGGAGTCTCACTGGAGCACCTACAGTGCATCCATTACCGTATACCGTGCAAAATGCGTCAAAACGTGTTTTTCGGCCATAACTTTTGATCTACTCATCGTACAGAGAATCTAGATATGTCAGAATGATCGCCATCAAATTCTCTATCGATATGATCTTATCTCGCATAGGGAGTCTCACTGGAGCACCTACAGTGCATCCATTACCGTATACCGTGCAAAATGCGTCAAAACGTGTTTTTCGGCCATAACTTTTGATCTACTCATCGTACAGAGAATCTAGATATGTCAGAATGATCGCCATCAAATTCTCTATCGATATGATCTTATCTCGCATAGGGAGTCTCACTGGAGCACCTACAGTGCATCCATTACCGTATACCGTGCAAAATGCGTCAAAACGTGTTTTTCGGCCATAACTTTTGATCTACTCATCGTACAGAGAATCTAGATATGTCAGAATGATCGCCATCAAATTCTCTATCGATATGATCTTATCTCGCATAGGGAGTCTCACTGCAGCACCTACAGTGCATCCATTACCGTATACCGTGCAAAATGCGTCAAAACGTGTTTTTCGGCCATAACTTTTGATCTACTCTTCGTACAGAGAATCTAGATATGTCAGAATGATCGCCATCAAATTCTCTATCGATATTATCTTATCTCGCATAGGGAGTCTCACTGCAGCACCTACAGTGCATCCATTACCGTATACCGTGCAAAATGCGTCAAAACGTGTTTTTCGGGCATAACTTTTGATCTACTCATCGTACAGAGAATCTAGATATGTCAGAATGATCGCCATCAAATTCTCTATCGATATGATCTTATCTCGCATAGGGAGTCTCACTGGAGCACCTACAGTCCATCCATTACCGACATAGGTGCAAAATGCGTCAAAACGTGTTTTTCGGCCATAACTTTTGATGTACTCTTCGTACAGAGAATCTAGATATGTCAGAATGATCGCCATCAAATTCTCTATCGATATGATCTTATCTCGCATAGGGAGTCTCACTGCAGCACCTACAGTGCATCCATTACCGTATACCGTGCAAAATGCGTCAAAACGTGTTTTTCGGCCATAACTTTTGATCTACTCATCGTACAGAGAATCTAGATATGTCAGAATGATCGCCATCAAATTCTCTATCGATATGATCTTATCTCGCATAGGGAGTCTCACTGGAGCACCTACAGTGCATCCATTACCGTATACCGTGCAAAATGCGTCAAAACGTGTTTTTCGGCCATAACTTTTGATCTACTCATCGTACAGAGAATCTAGATATGTCAGAATGATCGCCATCAAATTCTCTATCGATATGATCTTATCTCGCATAGGGAGTCTCACTGGAGCACCTACAGTGCATCCATTACCGTATACCGTGCAAAATGCGTCAAAACGTGTTTTTCGGCCATAACTTTTGATCTACTCATCGTACAGAGAATCTAGATATGTCAGAATGATCGCCATCAAATTCTCTATCGATATGATCTTATCTCGCATAGGGAGTCTCACTGCAGCACCTACAGTGCATCCATTACCGTATACCGTGCAAAATGCGTCAAAACGTGTTTTTCGGCCATAACTTTTGATCTACTCTTCGTACAGAGAATCTAGATATGTCAGAATGATCGCCATCAAATTCTCTATCGATATTATCTTATCTCGCATAGGGAGTCTCACTGCAGCACCTACAGTGCATCCATTACCGTATACCGTGCAAAATGCGTCAAAACGTGTTTTTCGGGCATAACTTTTGATCTACTCATCGTACAGAGAATCTAGATATGTCAGAATGATCGCCATCAAATTCTCTATCGATATGATCTTATCTCGCATAGGGAGTCTCACTGGAGCACCTACAGTCCATCCATTACCGACATAGGTGCAAAATGCGTCAAAACGTGTTTTTCGGCCATAACTTTTGATGTACTCTTCGTACAGAGAATCTAGATATGTCAGAATGATCGCCATCAAATTCTCTATCGATATGATCTTATCTCGCATAGGGAGTCTCACTGCAGCACCTACAGTGCATCCATTACCGTATACCGTGCAAAATGCGTCAAAACGTGTTTTTCGGCCATAACTTTTGATCTACTCATCGTACAGAGAATCTAGATATGTCAGAATGATCGCCATCAAATTCTCTATCGATATGATCTTATCTCGCATAGGGAGTCTCACTGGAGCACCTACAGTGCATCCATTACCGTATACCGTGCAAAATGCGTCAAAACGTGTTTTTCGGCCATAACTTTTGATCTACTCATCGTACAGAGAATCTAGATATGTCAGAATGATCGCCATCAAATTCTCTATCGATATGATCTTATCTCGCATAGGGAGTCTCACTGGAGCACCTACAGTGCATCCATTACCGTATACCGTGCAAAATGCGTCAAAACGTGTTTTTCGGCCATAACTTTTGATCTACTCATCGTACAGAGAATCTAGATATGTCAGAATGATCGCCATCAAATTCTCTATCGATATGATCTTATCTCGCATAGGGAGTCTCACTGCAGCACCTACAGTGCATCCATTACCGTATACCGTGCAAAATGCGTCAAAACGTGTTTTTCGGCCATAACTTTTGATCTACTCTTCGTACAGAGAATCTAGATATGTCAGAATGATCGCCATCAAATTCTCTATCGATATTATCTTATCTCGCATAGGGAGTCTCACTGCAGCACCTACAGTGCATCCATTACCGTATACCGTGCAAAATGCGTCAAAACGTGTTTTTCGGGCATAACTTTTGATCTACTCATCGTACAGAGAATCTAGATATGTCAGAATGATCGCCATCAAATTCTCTATCGATATGATCTTATCTCGCATAGGGAGTCTCACTGGAGCACCTACAGTCCATCCATTACCGACATAGGTGCAAAATGCGTCAAAACGTGTTTTTCGGCCATAACTTTTGATGTACTCTTCGTACAGAGAATCTAGATATGTCAGAATGATCGCCATCAAATTCTCTATCGATATGATCTTATCTCGCATAGGGAGTCTCACTGCAGCACCTACAGTGCATCCATTACCGTATACCGTGCAAAATGCGTCAAAACGTGTTTTTCGGCCATAACTTTTGATCTACTCATCGTACAGAGAATCTAGATATGTCAGAATGATCGCCATCAAATTCTCTATCGATATGATCTTATCTCGCATAGGGAGTCTCACTGGAGCACCTACAGTGCATCCATTACCGTATACCGTGCAAAATGCGTCAAAACGTGTTTTTCGGCCATAACTTTTGATCTACTCATCGTACAGAGAATCTAGATATGTCAGAATGATCGCCATCAAATTCTCTATCGATATGATCTTATCTCGCATAGGGAGTCTCACTGGAGCACCTACAGTGCATCCATTACCGTATACCGTGCAAAATGCGTCAAAACGTGTTTTTCGGCCATAACTTTTGATCTACTCATCGTACAGAGAATCTAGATATGTCAGAATGATCGCCATCAAATTCTCTATCGATATGATCTTATCTCGCATAGGGAGTCTCACTGCAGCACCTACAGTGCATCCATTACCGTATACCGTGCAAAATGCGTCAAAACGTGTTTTTCGGCCATAACTTTTGATCTACTCTTCGTACAGAGAATCTAGATATGTCAGAATGATCGCCATCAAATTCTCTATCGATATTATCTTATCTCGCATAGGGAGTCTCACTGCAGCACCTACAGTGCATCCATTACCGTATACCGTGCAAAATGCGTCAAAACGTGTTTTTCGGGCATAACTTTTGATCTACTCATCGTACAGAGAATCTAGATATGTCAGAATGATCGCCATCAAATTCTCTATCGATATGATCTTATCTCGCATAGGGAGTCTCACTGGAGCACCTACAGTCCATCCATTACCGACATAGGTGCAAAATGCGTCAAAACGTGTTTTTCGGCCATAACTTTTGATGTACTCTTCGTACAGAGAATCTAGATATGTCAGAATGATCGCCATCAAATTCTCTATCGATATGATCTTATCTCGCATAGGGAGTCTCACTGCAGCACCTACAGTGCATCCATTACCGTATACCGTGCAAAATGCGTCAAAACGTGTTTTTCGGCCATAACTTTTGATCTACTCATCGTACAGAGAATCTAGATATGTCAGAATGATCGCCATCAAATTCTCTATCGATATGATCTTATCTCGCATAGGGAGTCTCACTGGAGCACCTACAGTGCATCCATTACCGTATACCGTGCAAAATGCGTCAAAACGTGTTTTTCGGCCATAACTTTTGATCTACTCATCGTACAGAGAATCTAGATATGTCAGAATGATCGCCATCAAATTCTCTATCGATATGATCTTATCTCGCATAGGGAGTCTCACTGGAGCACCTACAGTGCATCCATTACCGTATACCGTGCAAAATGCGTCAAAACGTGTTTTTCGGCCATAACTTTTGATCTACTCTTCGTACAGAGAATCTAGATATGTCAGAATGATCGCCATCAAATTCTCTATCGATATGATCTTATCTCGCATAGGGAGTCTCACTGGAGCAC
>CAXIWP010000046.1:0-26306 GCA_964036235.1 Heterorhabditis bacteriophora | reverse complement strand
GTTAAATTCAAATCGGATGCGTAGATCACAAGTTATAGCCGAAAAACGCATATTTTTGCTGTATATGCAAATTACACGGTATTTATTTCATTCCAGGTGCTAGTAAATATACAGTTAGTAGTGAAAGCTACTACAGATAGAGAATTTCACGGCGAACATTTCTGTTTTTGTTAAATTCAAATCGGATGCGTAGATCACAAGTTATAGCCGAAAAACGCATATTTTTGCTGTATATGCAAATTACACGGTATTTATTTCATTCCAGGTGCTAGTAAATATACAGTTAGTAGTGAAAGCTACTATCAGATAGAGAATTTCACGGCGAACATTTCTGTTTTTGTTAAATTCAAATCGGATGCGTAGATCACAAGTTATAGCCGAAAAACGCATATTTTTGCTGTATATGCAAATTACACGGTATTTATTTCATTCCAGGTGCTAGTAAATATACAGTTAGTAGTGAAAGCTACTATCAGATAGAGAATTTCACGGCGAACATTTCTGTTTTTGTTAAATTCAAATCGGATGCGTAGATCACAAGTTATAGCCGAAAAACGCATATTTTTGCTGTATATGCAAATTACACGGTATTTATTTCATTCCAGGTGCTAGTAAATATACAGTTAGTAGTGAAAGCTACTATCAGATAGAGAATTTCACGGCGAACATTTCTGTTTTTGTTAAATTCAAATCGGATGCGTAGATCACAAGTTATAGCCGAAAAACGCATATTTTTGCTGTATATGCAAATTACACGGTATTTATTTCATTCCAGGTGCTAGTAAATATACAGTTAGTAGTGAAAGCTACTATCAGATAGAGAATTTCACGGCGAACATTTCTGTTTTTGTTAAATTCAAATCGGATGCGTAGATCACAAGTTATAGCCGAAAAACGCATATTTTTGCTGTATATGCAAATTACACGGTATTTATTTCATTCCAGGTGCTAGTAAATATACAGTTAGTAGTGAAAGCTACTATCAGATAGAGAATTTCACGGCGAACATTTCTGTTTTTGTTAAATTCAAATCGGATGCGTAGATCACAAGTTATAGCCGAAAAACGCATATTTTTGCTGTATATGCAAATTACACGGTATTTATTTCATTCCAGGTGCTAGTAAATATACAGTTAGTAGTGAAAGCTACTATCAGATAGAGAATTTCACGGCGAACATTTCTGTTTTTGTTAAATTCAAATCGGATGCGTAGATCACAAGTTATAGCCGAAAAACGCATATTTTTGCTGTATATGCAAATTACACGGTATTTATTTCATTCCAGGTGCTAGTAAATATACAGTTAGTAGTGAAAGCTACTATCAGATAGAGAATTTCACGGCGAACATTTCTGTTTTTGTTAAATTCAAATCGGATGCGTAGATCACAAGTTATAGCCGAAAAACGCATATTTTTGCTGTATATGCAAATTACACGGTATTTATTTCATTCCAGGTGCTAGTAAATATACAGTTAGTAGTGAAAGCTACTACCAGATAGAGAATTTCACGGCGAACATTTCTGTTTTTGTTAAATTCAAATCGGATGCGTAGATCACAAGTTATAGCCGAAAAACGCATATTTTTGCTGTATATGCAAATTACACGGTATTTATTTCATTCCAGGTGCTAGTAAATATACAGTTAGTAGTGAAAGCTACTATCAGATAGAGAATTTCACGGCGAACATTTCTGTTTTTGTTAAATTCAAATCGGATGCGTAGATCACAAGTTATAGCCGAAAAACGCATATTTTTGCTGTATATGCAAATTACACGGTATTTATTTCATTCCAGGTGCTAGTAAATATACAGTTAGTAGTGAAAGCTACTATCAGATAGAGAATTTCACGGCGAACATTTCTGTTTTTGTTAAATTCAAATCGGATGCGTAGATCACAAGTTATAGCCGAAAAACGCATATTTTTGCTGTATATGCAAATTACACGGTATTTATTTCATTCCAGGTGCTAGTAAATATACAGTTAGTAGTGAAAGCTACTACCAGATAGAGAATTTCACGGCGAACATTTTCTGTTTTTGTTAAATTCAAATCGGATGCGTAGATCACAAGTTATAGCCGAAAAACGCATATTTTTGCTGTATATGCAAATTACACGGTATTTATTTCATTCCAGGTGCTAGTAAATATACAGTTAGTAGTGAAAGCTACTACCAGATAGAGAATTTCACGGCGAACATTTCTGTTTTTGTTAAATTCAAATCGGATGCGTAGATCACAAGTTATAGCCGAAAAACGCATATTTTTGCTGTATATGCAAATTACACGGTATTTATTTCATTCCAGGTGCTAGTAAATATACAGTTAGTAGTGAAAGCTACTATCAGATAGAGAATTTCACGGCGAACATTTCTGTTTTTGTTAAATTCAAATCGGATGCGTAGATCACAAGTTATAGCCGAAAAACGCATATTTTTGCTGTATATGCAAATTACACGGTATTTATTTCATTCCAGGTGCTAGCTACATATACAGTTAGTAGTGAAAGCTACTATCAGATAGAGAATTTCACGGCGAACATTTCTGTTTTTGTTAAATTCAAATCGGATGCGTAGATCACAAGTTATAGCCGAAAAACGCATATTTTTGCTGTATATGCAAATTACACGGTATTTATTTCATTCCAGGTGCTAGTAAATATACAGTTAGTAGTGAAAGCTACTATCAGATAGAGAATTTCACGGCGAACATTTCTGTTTTTGTTAAATTCAAATCGGATGCGTAGATCACAAGTTATAGCCGAAAAACGCATATTTTTGCTGTATATGCAAATTACACGGTATTTATTTCATTCCAGGTGCTAGTAAATATACAGTTAGTAGTGAAAGCTACTACCGGATAGAGAATTTCACGGCGAACATTTCTGTTTTTGTTAAATTCAAATCGGATGCGTAGATCACAAGTTATAGCCGAAAAACGCATATTTTTGCTGTATATGCAAATTACACGGTATTTATTTCATTCCAGGTGCTAGTAAATATACAGTTAGTAGTGAAAGCTACTACCGGATAGAGAATTTCACGGCGAACATTTCTGTTTTTGTTAAATTCAAATCGGATGCGTAGATCACAAGTTATAGCCGAAAAACGCATATTTTTGCTGTATATGCAAATTACACGGTATTTATTTCATTCCAGGTGCTAGTAAATATACAGTTAGTAGTGAAAGCTACTACCAGATAGAGAATTTCACGGCGAACATTTCTGTTTTTGTTAAATTCAAATCGGATGCGTAGATCACAAGTTATAGCCGAAAAACGCATATTTTTGCTGTATATGCAAATTACACGGTATTTATTTCATTCCAGGTGCTAGTAAATATACAGTTAGTAGTGAAAGCTACTATCAGATAGAGAATTTCACGGCGAACATTTCTGTTTTTGTTAAATTCAAATCGGATGCGTAGATCACAAGTTATAGCCGAAAAACGCATATTTTTGCTGTATATGCAAATTACACGGTATTTATTTCATTCCAGGTGCTACTACATATACAGTTAGTAGTGAAAGCTACTACCAGATAGAGAATTTCACGGCGAACATTTCTGTTTTTGTTAAATTCAAATCGGATGCGTAGATCACAAGTTATAGCCGAAAAACGCATATTTTTGCTGAATATGCAAATTACACGGTATTTATTTCATTCCAGGTGCTAGTAAATATACAGTTAGTAGTGAAAGCTACTATCAGATAGAGAATTTCACGGCGAACATTTCTGTTTTTGTTAAATTCAAATCGGATGCGTAGATCACAAGTTATAGCCGAAAAACGCATATTTTTGCTGTATATGCAAATTACACGGTATTTATTTCATTCCAGGTGCTACTACATATACAGTTAGTAGTGAAAGCTACTATCAGATAGAGAATTTCACGGCGAACATTTCTGTTTTTGTTAAATTCAAATCGGATGCGTAGATCACAAGTTATAGCCGAAAAACGCATATTTTTGCTGTATATGCAAATTACACGGTATTTATTTCATTCCAGGTGCTACTACATATACAGTTAGTAGTGAAAGCTACTATCAGATAGAGAATTTCACGGCGAACATTTCTGTTTTTGTTAAATTCAAATCGGATGCGTAGATCACAAGTTATAGCCGAAAAACGCATATTTTTGCTGTATATGCAAATTACACGGTATTTATTTCATTCCAGGTGCTACTACATATACAGTTAGTAGTGAAAGCTACTATCAGATAGAGAATTTCACGGCGAACATTTCTGTTTTTGTTAAATTCAAATCGGATGCGTAGATCACAAGTTATAGCCGAAAAACGCATATTTTTGCTGTATATGCAAATTACACGGTATTTATTTCATTCCAGGTGCTAGTAAATATACAGTTAGTAGTGAAAGCTACTACCAGATAGAGAATTTCACGGCGAACATTTCTGTTTTTGTTAAATTCAAATCGGATGCGTAGATCACAAGTTATAGCCGAAAAACGCATATTTTTGCTGTATATGCAAATTACACGGTATTTATTTCATTCCAGGTGCTAGTAAATATACAGTTAGTAGTGAAAGCTACTATCAGATAGAGAATTTCACGGCGAACATTTCTGTTTTTGTTAAATTCAAATCGGATGCGTAGATCACAAGTTATAGCCGAAAAACGCATATTTTTGCTGAATATGCAAATTACACGGTATTTATTTCATTCCAGGTGCTACTACATATACAGTTAGTAGTGAAAGCTACTACCAGATAGAGAATTTCACGGCGAACATTTCTGTTTTTGTTAAATTCAAATCGGATGCGTAGATCACAAGTTATAGCCGAAAAACGCATATTTTTGCTGTATATGCAAATTACACGGTATTTATTTCATTCCAGGTGCTACTACATATACAGTTAGTAGTGAAAGCTACTACCGGATAGAGAATTTCACGGCGAACATTTCTGTTTTTGTTAAATTCAAATCGGATGCGTAGATCACAAGTTATAGCCGAAAAACGCATATTTTTGCTGTATATGCAAATTACACGGTATTTATTTCATTCCAGGTGCTAGTAAATATACAGTTAGTAGTGAAAGCTACTATCAGATAGAGAATTTCACGGCGAACATTTCTGTTTTTGTTAAATTCAAATCGGATGCGTAGATCACAAGTTATAGCCGAAAAACGCATATTTTTGCTGTATATGCAAATTACACGGTATTTATTTCATTCCAGGTGCTAGTAAATATACAGTTAGTAGTGAAAGCTACTATCAGATAGAGAATTTCACGGCGAACATTTCTGTTTTTGTTAAATTCAAATCGGATGCGTAGATCACAAGTTATAGCCGAAAAACGCATATTTTTGCTGTATATGCAAATTACACGGTATTTATTTCATTCCAGGTGCTAGTAAATATACAGTTAGTAGTGAAAGCTACTATCAGATAGAGAATTTCACGGCGAACATTTCTGTTTTTGTTAAATTCAAATCGGATGCGTAGATCACAAGTTATAGCCGAAAAACGCATATTTTTGCTGTATATGCAAATTACACGGTATTTATTTCATTCCAGGTGCTAGTAAATATACAGTTAGTAGTGAAAGCTACTACCAGATAGAGAATTTCACGGCGAACATTTTTGTTTTTGTTAAATTCAAATCGGATGCGTAGATCACAAGTTATAGCCGAAAAACGCATATTTTTGCTGTATATGCAAATTACACGGTATTTATTTCATTCCAGGTGCTAGTAAATATACAGTTAGTAGTGAAAGCTACTACCAGATAGAGAATTTCACGGCGAACATTTCTGTTTTTGTTAAATTCAAATCGGATGCGTAGATCACAAGTTATAGCCGAAAAACGCATATTTTTGCTGAATATGCAAATTACACGGTATTTATTTCATTCCAGGTGCTAGTAAATATACAGTTAGTAGTGAAAGCTACTATCAGATAGAGAATTTCACGGCGAACATTTCTGTTTTTGTTAAATTCAAATCGGATGCGTAGATCACAAGTTATAGCCGAAAAACGCATATTTTTGCTGTATATGCAAATTACACGGTATTTATTTCATTCCAGGTGCTAGTAAATATACAGTTAGTAGTGAAAGCTACTATCAGATAGAGAATTTCACGGCGAACATTTCTGTTTTTGTTAAATTCAAATCGGATGCGTAGATCACAAGTTATAGCCGAAAAACGCATATTTTTGCTGTATATGCAAATTACACGGTATTTATTTCATTCCAGGTGCTAGTAAATATACAGTTAGTAGTGAAAGCTACTATCAGATAGAGAATTTCACGGCGAACATTTCTGTTTTTGTTAAATTCAAATCGGATGCGTAGATCACAAGTTATAGCCGAAAAACGCATATTTTTGCTGTATATGCAAATTACACGGTATTTATTTCATTCCAGGTGCTAGTAAATATACAGTTAGTAGTGAAAGCTACTATCAGATAGAGAATTTCACGGCGAACATTTCTGTTTTTGTTAAATTCAAATCGGATGCGTAGATCACAAGTTATAGCCGAAAAACGCATATTTTTGCTGTATATGCAAATTACACGGTATTTATTTCATTCCAGGTGCTAGTAAATATACAGTTAGTAGTGAAAGCTACTACCAGATAGAGAATTTCACGGCGAACATTTTTGTTTTTGTTAAATTCAAATCGGATGCGTAGATCACAAGTTATAGCCGAAAAACGCATATTTTTGCTGTATATGCAAATTACACGGTATTTATTTCATTCCAGGTGCTAGTAAATATACAGTTAGTAGTGAAAGCTACTATCAGATAGAGAATTTCACGGCGAACATTTCTGTTTTTGTTAAATTCAAATCGGATGCGTAGATCACAAGTTATAGCCGAAAAACGCATATTTTTGCTGTATATGCAAATTACACGGTATTTATTTCATTCCAGGTGCTAGTAAATATACAGTTAGTAGTGAAAGCTACTATCAGATAGAGAATTTCACGGCGAACATTTCTGTTTTTGTTAAATTCAAATCGGATGCGTAGATCACAAGTTATAGCCGAAAAACGCATATTTTTGCTGTATATGCAAATTACACGGTATTTATTTCATTCCAGGTGCTAGTAAATATACAGTTAGTAGTGAAAGCTACTACCAGATAGAGAATTTCACGGCGAACATTTTTGTTTTTGTTAAATTCAAATCGGATGCGTAGATCACAAGTTATAGCCGAAAAACGCATATTTTTGCTGTATATGCAAATTACACGGTATTTATTTCATTCCAGGTGCTAGTAAATATACAGTTAGTAGTGAAAGCTACTATCAGATAGAGAATTTCACGGCGAACATTTCTGTTTTTGTTAAATTCAAATCGGATGCGTAGATCACAAGTTATAGCCGAAAAACGCATATTTTTGCTGTATATGCAAATTACACGGTATTTATTTCATTCCAGGTGCTAGTAAATATACAGTTAGTAGTGAAAGCTACTATCAGATAGAGAATTTCACGGCGAACATTTCTGTTTTTGTTAAATTCAAATCGGATGCGTAGATCACAAGTTATAGCCGAAAAACGCATATTTTTGCTGTATATGCAAATTACACGGTATTTATTTCATTCCAGGTGCTAGCTACATATACAGTTAGTAGTGAAAGCTACTATCAGATAGAGAATTTCACGGCGAACATTTCTGTTTTTGTTAAATTCAAATCGGATGCGTAGATCACAAGTTATAGCCGAAAAACGCATATTTTTGCTGTATATGCAAATTACACGGTATTTATTTCATTCCAGGTGCTAGTAAATATACAGTTAGTAGTGAAAGCTACTATCAGATAGAGAATTTCACGGCGAACATTTCTGTTTTTGTTAAATTCAAATCGGATGCGTAGATCACAAGTTATAGCCGAAAAACGCATATTTTTGCTGTATATGCAAATTACACGGTATTTATTTCATTCCAGGTGCTAGTAAATATACAGTTAGTAGTGAAAGCTACTATCAGATAGAGAATTTCACGGCGAACATTTCTGTTTTTGTTAAATTCAAATCGGATGCGTAGATCACAAGTTATAGCCGAAAAACGCATATTTTTGCTGTATATGCAAATTACACGGTATTTATTTCATTCCAGGTGCTAGTAAATATACAGTTAGTAGTGAAAGCTACTACCAGATAGAGAATTTCACGGCGAACATTTCTGTTTTTGTTAAATTCAAATCGGATGCGTAGATCACAAGTTATAGCCGAAAAACGCATATTTTTGCTGTATATGCAAATTACACGGTATTTATTTCATTCCAGGTGCTAGCTACATATACAGTTAGTAGTGAAAGCTACTATCAGATAGAGAATTTCACGGCGAACATTTCTGTTTTTGTTAAATTCAAATCGGATGCGTAGATCACAAGTTATAGCCGAAAAACGCATATTTTTGCTGTATATGCAAATTACACGGTATTTATTTCATTCCAGGTGCTAGTAAATATACAGTTAGTAGTGAAAGCTACTATCAGATAGAGAATTTCACGGCGAACATTTCTGTTTTTGTTAAATTCAAATCGGATGCGTAGATCACAAGTTATAGCCGAAAAACGCATATTTTTGCTGTATATGCAAATTACACGGTATTTATTTCATTCCAGGTGCTAGTAAATATACAGTTAGTAGTGAAAGCTACTATCAGATAGAGAATTTCACGGCGAACATTTCTGTTTTTGTTAAATTCAAATCGGATGCGTAGATCACAAGTTATAGCCGAAAAACGCATATTTTTGCTGTATATGCAAATTACACGGTATTTATTTCATTCCAGGTGCTAGTAAATATACAGTTAGTAGGTGAAAGCTACTATCAGATAGAGAATTTCACGGCGAACATTTCTGTTTTTGTTAAATTCAAATCGGATGCGTAGATCACAAGTTATAGCCGAAAAACGCATATTTTTGCTGTATATGCAAATTACACGGTATTTATTTCATTCCAGGTGCTAGTAAATATACAGTTAGTAGTGAAAGCTACTATCAGATAGAGAATTTCACGGCGAACATTTCTGTTTTTGTTAAATTCAAATCGGATGCGTAGATCACAAGTTATAGCCGAAAAACGCATATTTTTGCTGTATATGCAAATTACACGGTATTTATTTCATTCCAGGTGCTAGTAAATATACAGTTAGTAGTGAAAGCTACTATCAGATAGAGAATTTCACGGCGAACATTTCTGTTTTTGTTAAATTCAAATCGGATGCGTAGATCACAAGTTATAGCCGAAAAACGCATATTTTTGCTGTATATGCAAATTACACGGTATTTATTTCATTCCAGGTGCTAGTAAATATACAGTTAGTAGTGAAAGCTACTATCAGATAGAGAATTTCACGGCGAACATTTCTGTTTTTGTTAAATTCAAATCGGATGCGTAGATCACAAGTTATAGCCGAAAAACGCATATTTTTGCTGTATATGCAAATTACACGGTATTTATTTCATTCCAGGTGCTAGTAAATATACAGTTAGTAGTGAAAGCTACTATCAGATAGAGAATTTCACGGCGAACATTTCTGTTTTTGTTAAATTCAAATCGGATGCGTAGATCACAAGTTATAGCCGAAAAACGCATATTTTTGCTGTATATGCAAATTACACGGTATTTATTTCATTCCAGGTGCTAGTAAATATACAGTTAGTAGTGAAAGCTACTATCAGATAGAGAATTTCACGGCGAACATTTCTGTTTTTGTTAAATTCAAATCGGATGCGTAGATCACAAGTTATAGCCGAAAAACGCATATTTTTGCTGTATATGCAAATTACACGGTATTTATTTCATTCCAGGTGCTAGTAAATATACAGTTAGTAGTGAAAGCTACTATCAGATAGAGAATTTCACGGCGAACATTTCTGTTTTTGTTAAATTCAAATCGGATGCGTAGATCACAAGTTATAGCCGAAAAACGCATATTTTTGCTGTATATGCAAATTACACGGTATTTATTTCATTCCAGGTGCTAGTAAATATACAGTTAGTAGTGAAAGCTACTATCAGATAGAGAATTTCACGGCGAACATTTCTGTTTTTGTTAAATTCAAATCGGATGCGTAGATCACAAGTTATAGCCGAAAAACGCATATTTTTGCTGTATATGCAAATTACACGGTATTTATTTCATTCCAGGTGCTAGTAAATATACAGTTAGTAGTGAAAGCTACTATCAGATAGAGAATTTCACGGCGAACATTTCTGTTTTTGTTAAATTCAAATCGGATGCGTAGATCACAAGTTATAGCCGAAAAACGCATATTTTTGCTGTATATGCAAATTACACGGTATTTATTTCATTCCAGGTGCTAGTAAATATACAGTTAGTAGTGAAAGCTACTATCAGATAGAGAATTTCACGGCGAACATTTCTGTTTTTGTTAAATTCAAATCGGATGCGTAGATCACAAGTTATAGCCGAAAAACGCATATTTTTGCTGTATATGCAAATTACACGGTATTTATTTCATTCCAGGTGCTAGTAAATATACAGTTAGTAGTGAAAGCTACTATCAGATAGAGAATTTCACGGCGAACATTTCTGTTTTTGTTAAATTCAAATCGGATGCGTAGATCACAAGTTATAGCCGAAAAAACGCATATTTTTGCTGTATATGCAAATTACACGGTATTTATTTCATTCCAGGTGCTAGTAAATATACAGTTAGTAGTGAAAGCTACTATCAGATAGAGAATTTCACGGCGAACATTTCTGTTTTTGTTAAATTCAAATCGGATGCGTAGATCACAAGTTATAGCCGAAAAACGCATATTTTTGCTGTATATGCAAATTACACGGTATTTATTTCATTCCAGGTGCTAGTAAATATACAGTTAGTAGTGAAAGCTACTATCAGATAGAGAATTTCACGGCGAACATTTCTGTTTTTGTTAAATTCAAATCGGATGCGTAGATCACAAGTTATAGCCGAAAAACGCATATTTTTGCTGTATATGCAAATTACACGGTATTTATTTCATTCCAGGTGCTAGTAAATATACAGTTAGTAGTGAAAGCTACTATCAGATAGAGAATTTCACGGCGAACATTTCTGTTTTTGTTAAATTCAAATCGGATGCGTAGATCACAAGTTATAGCCGAAAAACGCATATTTTTGCTGTATATGCAAATTACACGGTATTTATTTCATTCCAGGTGCTAGTAAATATACAGTTAGTAGTGAAAGCTACTATCAGATAGAGAATTTCACGGCGAACATTTCTGTTTTTGTTAAATTCAAATCGGATGCGTAGATCACAAGTTATAGCCGAAAAACGCATATTTTTGCTGTATATGCAAATTACACGGTATTTATTTCATTCCAGGTGCTAGTAAATATACAGTTAGTAGTGAAAGCTACTATCAGATAGAGAATTTCACGGCGAACATTTCTGTTTTTGTTAAATTCAAATCGGATGCGTAGATCACAAGTTATAGCCGAAAAACGCATATTTTTGCTGTATATGCAAATTACACGGTATTTATTTCATTCCAGGTGCTAGTAAATATACAGTTAGTAGTGAAAGCTACTATCAGATAGAGAATTTCACGGCGAACATTTCTGTTTTTGTTAAATTCAAATCGGATGCGTAGATCACAAGTTATAGCCGAAAAACGCATATTTTTGCTGTATATGCAAATTACACGGTATTTATTTCATTCCAGGTGCTAGTAAATATACAGTTAGTAGTGAAAGCTACTATCAGATAGAGAATTTCACGGCGAACATTTCTGTTTTTGTTAAATTCAAATCGGATGCGTAGATCACAAGTTATAGCCGAAAAACGCATATTTTTGCTGTATATGCAAATTACACGGTATTTATTTCATTCCAGGTGCTAGTAAATATACAGTTAGTAGTGAAAGCTACTATCAGATAGAGAATTTCACGGCGAACATTTCTGTTTTTGTTAAATTCAAATCGGATGCGTAGATCACAAGTTATAGCCGAAAAACGCATATTTTTGCTGTATATGCAAATTACACGGTATTTATTTCATTCCAGGTGCTAGTAAATATACAGTTAGTAGTGAAAGCTACTATCAGATAGAGAATTTCACGGCGAACATTTCTGTTTTTGTTAAATTCAAATCGGATGCGTAGATCACAAGTTATAGCCGAAAAACGCATATTTTTGCTGTATATGCAAATTACACGGTATTTATTTCATTCCAGGTGCTAGTAAATATACAGTTAGTAGTGAAAGCTACTATCAGATAGAGAATTTCACGGCGAACATTTCTGTTTTTGTTAAATTCAAATCGGATGCGTAGATCACAAGTTATAGCCGAAAAACGCATATTTTTGCTGTATATGCAAATTACACGGTATTTATTTCATTCCAGGTGCTAGTAAATATACAGTTAGTAGTGAAAGCTACTATCAGATAGAGAATTTCACGGCGAACATTTCTGTTTTTGTTAAATTCAAATCGGATGCGTAGATCACAAGTTATAGCCGAAAAACGCATATTTTTGCTGTATATGCAAATTACACGGTATTTATTTCATTCCAGGTGCTAGTAAATATACAGTTAGTAGTGAAAGCTACTATCAGATAGAGAATTTCACGGCGAACATTTCTGTTTTTGTTAAATTCAAATCGGATGCGTAGATCACAAGTTATAGCCGAAAAACGCATATTTTTGCTGTATATGCAAATTACACGGTATTTATTTCATTCCAGGTGCTAGTAAATATACAGTTAGTAGTGAAAGCTACTATCAGATAGAGAATTTCACGGCGAACATTTCTGTTTTTGTTAAATTCAAATCGGATGCGTAGATCACAAGTTATAGCCGAAAAACGCATATTTTTGCTGTATATGCAAATTACACGGTATTTATTTCATTCCAGGTGCTAGTAAATATACAGTTAGTAGTGAAAGCTACTATCAGATAGAGAATTTCACGGCGAACATTTCTGTTTTTGTTAAATTCAAATCGGATGCGTAGATCACAAGTTATAGCCGAAAAACGCATATTTTTGCTGTATATGCAAATTACACGGTATTTATTTCATTCCAGGTGCTAGTAAATATACAGTTAGTAGTGAAAGCTACTATCAGATAGAGAATTTCACGGCGAACATTTCTGTTTTTGTTAAATTCAAATCGGATGCGTAGATCACAAGTTATAGCCGAAAAACGCATATTTTTGCTGTATATGCAAATTACACGGTATTTATTTCATTCCAGGTGCTAGTAAATATACAGTTAGTAGTGAAAGCTACTATCAGATAGAGAATTTCACGGCGAACATTTCTGTTTTTGTTAAATTCAAATCGGATGCGTAGATCACAAGTTATAGCCGAAAAACGCATATTTTTGCTGTATATGCAAATTACACGGTATTTATTTCATTCCAGGTGCTAGTAAATATACAGTTAGTAGTGAAAGCTACTATCAGATAGAGAATTTCACGGCGAACATTTCTGTTTTTGTTAAATTCAAATCGGATGCGTAGATCACAAGTTATAGCCGAAAAACGCATATTTTTGCTGTATATGCAAATTACACGGTATTTATTTCATTCCAGGTGCTAGTAAATATACAGTTAGTAGTGAAAGCTACTATCAGATAGAGAATTTCACGGCGAACATTTCTGTTTTTGTTAAATTCAAATCGGATGCGTAGATCACAAGTTATAGCCGAAAAACGCATATTTTTGCTGTATATGCAAATTACACGGTATTTATTTCATTCCAGGTGCTAGTAAATATACAGTTAGTAGTGAAAGCTACTATCAGATAGAGAATTTCACGGCGAACATTTCTGTTTTTGTTAAATTCAAATCGGATGCGTAGATCACAAGTTATAGCCGAAAAACGCATATTTTTGCTGTATATGCAAATTACACGGTATTTATTTCATTCCAGGTGCTAGTAAATATACAGTTAGTAGTGAAAGCTACTATCAGATAGAGAATTTCACGGCGAACATTTCTGTTTTTGTTAAATTCAAATCGGATGCGTAGATCACAAGTTATAGCCGAAAAACGCATATTTTTGCTGTATATGCAAATTACACGGTATTTATTTCATTCCAGGTGCTAGTAAATATACAGTTAGTAGTGAAAGCTACTATCAGATAGAGAATTTCACGGCGAACATTTCTGTTTTTGTTAAATTCAAATCGGATGCGTAGATCACAAGTTATAGCCGAAAAACGCATATTTTTGCTGTATATGCAAATTACACGGTATTTATTTCATTCCAGGTGCTAGTAAATATACAGTTAGTAGTGAAAGCTACTATCAGATAGAGAATTTCACGGCGAACATTTCTGTTTTTGTTAAATTCAAATCGGATGCGTAGATCACAAGTTATAGCCGAAAAACGCATATTTTTGCTGTATATGCAAATTACACGGTATTTATTTCATTCCAGGTGCTAGTAAATATACAGTTAGTAGTGAAAGCTACTATCAGATAGAGAATTTCACGGCGAACATTTCTGTTTTTGTTAAATTCAAATCGGATGCGTAGATCACAAGTTATAGCCGAAAAACGCATATTTTTGCTGTATATGCAAATTACACGGTATTTATTTCATTCCAGGTGCTAGTAAATATACAGTTAGTAGTGAAAGCTACTATCAGATAGAGAATTTCACGGCGAACATTTCTGTTTTTGTTAAATTCAAATCGGATGCGTAGATCACAAGTTATAGCCGAAAAACGCATATTTTTGCTGTATATGCAAATTACACGGTATTTATTTCATTCCAGGTGCTAGTAAATATACAGTTAGTAGTGAAAGCTACTATCAGATAGAGAATTTCACGGCGAACATTTCTGTTTTTGTTAAATTCAAATCGGATGCGTAGATCACAAGTTATAGCCGAAAAACGCATATTTTTGCTGTATATGCAAATTACACGGTATTTATTTCATTCCAGGTGCTAGTAAATATACAGTTAGTAGTGAAAGCTACTATCAGATAGAGAATTTCACGGCGAACATTTCTGTTTTTGTTAAATTCAAATCGGATGCGTAGATCACAAGTTATAGCCGAAAAACGCATATTTTTGCTGTATATGCAAATTACACGGTATTTATTTCATTCCAGGTGCTAGTAAATATACAGTTAGTAGTGAAAGCTACTATCAGATAGAGAATTTCACGGCGAACATTTCTGTTTTTGTTAAATTCAAATCGGATGCGTAGATCACAAGTTATAGCCGAAAAACGCATATTTTTGCTGTATATGCAAATTACACGGTATTTATTTCATTCCAGGTGCTAGTAAATATACAGTTAGTAGTGAAAGCTACTATCAGATAGAGAATTTCACGGCGAACATTTCTGTTTTTGTTAAATTCAAATCGGATGCGTAGATCACAAGTTATAGCCGAAAAACGCATATTTTTGCTGTATATGCAAATTACACGGTATTTATTTCATTCCAGGTGCTAGTAAATATACAGTTAGTAGTGAAAGCTACTATCAGATAGAGAATTTCACGGCGAACATTTCTGTTTTTGTTAAATTCAAATCGGATGCGTAGATCACAAGTTATAGCCGAAAAACGCATATTTTTGCTGTATATGCAAATTACACGGTATTTATTTCATTCCAGGTGCTAGTAAATATACAGTTAGTAGTGAAAGCTACTATCAGATAGAGAATTTCACGGCGAACATTTCTGTTTTTGTTAAATTCAAATCGGATGCGTAGATCACAAGTTATAGCCGAAAAACGCATATTTTTGCTGTATATGCAAATTACACGGTATTTATTTCATTCCAGGTGCTAGTAAATATACAGTTAGTAGTGAAAGCTACTATCAGATAGAGAATTTCACGGCGAACATTTCTGTTTTTGTTAAATTCAAATCGGATGCGTAGATCACAAGTTATAGCCGAAAAACGCATATTTTTGCTGTATATGCAAATTACACGGTATTTATTTCATTCCAGGTGCTAGTAAATATACAGTTAGTAGTGAAAGCTACTATCAGATAGAGAATTTCACGGCGAACATTTCTGTTTTTGTTAAATTCAAATCGGATGCGTAGATCACAAGTTATAGCCGAAAAACGCATATTTTTGCTGTATATGCAAATTACACGGTATTTATTTCATTCCAGGTGCTAGTAAATATACAGTTAGTAGTGAAAGCTACTATCAGATAGAGAATTTCACGGCGAACATTTCTGTTTTTGTTAAATTCAAATCGGATGCGTAGATCACAAGTTATAGCCGAAAAACGCATATTTTTGCTGTATATGCAAATTACACGGTATTTATTTCATTCCAGGTGCTAGTAAATATACAGTTAGTAGTGAAAGCTACTATCAGATAGAGAATTTCACGGCGAACATTTCTGTTTTTGTTAAATTCAAATCGGATGCGTAGATCACAAGTTATAGCCGAAAAACGCATATTTTTGCTGTATATGCAAATTACACGGTATTTATTTCATTCCAGGTGCTAGTAAATATACAGTTAGTAGTGAAAGCTACTATCAGATAGAGAATTTCACGGCGAACATTTCTGTTTTTGTTAAATTCAAATCGGATGCGTAGATCACAAGTTATAGCCGAAAAACGCATATTTTTGCTGTATATGCAAATTACACGGTATTTATTTCATTCCAGGTGCTAGTAAATATACAGTTAGTAGTGAAAGCTACTATCAGATAGAGAATTTCACGGCGAACATTTCTGTTTTTGTTAAATTCAAATCGGATGCGTAGATCACAAGTTATAGCCGAAAAACGCATATTTTTGCTGTATATGCAAATTACACGGTATTTATTTCATTCCAGGTGCTAGTAAATATACAGTTAGTAGTGAAAGCTACTATCAGATAGAGAATTTCACGGCGAACATTTCTGTTTTTGTTAAATTCAAATCGGATGCGTAGATCACAAGTTATAGCCGAAAAACGCATATTTTTGCTGTATATGCAAATTACACGGTATTTATTTCATTCCAGGTGCTAGTAAATATACAGTTAGTAGTGAAAGCTACTATCAGATAGAGAATTTCACGGCGAACATTTCTGTTTTTGTTAAATTCAAATCGGATGCGTAGATCACAAGTTATAGCCGAAAAACGCATATTTTTGCTGTATATGCAAATTACACGGTATTTATTTCATTCCAGGTGCTAGTAAATATACAGTTAGTAGTGAAAGCTACTATCAGATAGAGAATTTCACGGCGAACATTTCTGTTTTTGTTAAATTCAAATCGGATGCGTAGATCACAAGTTATAGCCGAAAAACGCATATTTTTGCTGTATATGCAAATTACACGGTATTTATTTCATTCCAGGTGCTAGTAAATATACAGTTAGTAGTGAAAGCTACTATCAGATAGAGAATTTCACGGCGAACATTTCTGTTTTTGTTAAATTCAAATCGGATGCGTAGATCACAAGTTATAGCCGAAAAACGCATATTTTTGCTGTATATGCAAATTACACGGTATTTATTTCATTCCAGGTGCTAGTAAATATACAGTTAGTAGTGAAAGCTACTATCAGATAGAGAATTTCACGGCGAACATTTCTGTTTTTGTTAAATTCAAATCGGATGCGTAGATCACAAGTTATAGCCGAAAAACGCATATTTTTGCTGTATATGCAAATTACACGGTATTTATTTCATTCCAGGTGCTAGTAAATATACAGTTAGTAGTGAAAGCTACTATCAGATAGAGAATTTCACGGCGAACATTTCTGTTTTTGTTAAATTCAAATCGGATGCGTAGATCACAAGTTATAGCCGAAAAACGCATATTTTTGCTGTATATGCAAATTACACGGTATTTATTTCATTCCAGGTGCTAGTAAATATACAGTTAGTAGTGAAAGCTACTATCAGATAGAGAATTTCACGGCGAACATTTCTGTTTTTGTTAAATTCAAATCGGATGCGTAGATCACAAGTTATAGCCGAAAAACGCATATTTTTGCTGTATATGCAAATTACACGGTATTTATTTCATTCCAGGTGCTAGTAAATATACAGTTAGTAGTGAAAGCTACTATCAGATAGAGAATTTCACGGCGAACATTTCTGTTTTTGTTAAATTCAAATCGGATGCGTAGATCACAAGTTATAGCCGAAAAACGCATATTTTTGCTGTATATGCAAATTACACGGTATTTATTTCATTCCAGGTGCTAGTAAATATACAGTTAGTAGTGAAAGCTACTATCAGATAGAGAATTTCACGGCGAACATTTCTGTTTTTGTTAAATTCAAATCGGATGCGTAGATCACAAGTTATAGCCGAAAAACGCATATTTTTGCTGTATATGCAAATTACACGGTATTTATTTCATTCCAGGTGCTAGTAAATATACAGTTAGTAGTGAAAGCTACTATCAGATAGAGAATTTCACGGCGAACATTTCTGTTTTTGTTAAATTCAAATCGGATGCGTAGATCACAAGTTATAGCCGAAAAACGCATATTTTTGCTGTATATGCAAATTACACGGTATTTATTTCATTCCAGGTGCTAGTAAATATACAGTTAGTAGTGAAAGCTACTACCAGATAGAGAATTTCACGGCGAACATTTCTGTTTTTGTTAAATTCAAATCGGATGCGTAGATCACAAGTTATAGCCGAAAAACGCATATTTTTGCTGTATATGCAAATTACACGGTATTTATTTCATTCCAGGTGCTACTACATATACAGTTAGTAGTGAAAGCTACTACCGGATAGAGAATTTCACGGCGAACATTTCTGTTTTTGTTAAATTCAAATCGGATGCGTAGATCACAAGTTATAGCCGAAAAACGCATATTTTTGCTGTATATGCAAATTACACGGTATTTATTTCATTCCAGGTGCTAGTAAATATACAGTTAGTAGTGAAAGCTACTATCAGATAGAGAATTTCACGGCGAACATTTCTGTTTTTGTTAAATTCAAATCGGATGCGTAGATCACAAGTTATAGCCGAAAAACGCATATTTTTGCTGTATATGCAAATTACACGGTATTTATTTCATTCCAGGTGCTAGTAAATATACAGTTAGTAGTGAAAGCTACTATCAGATAGAGAATTTTACGGCGAACATTTCTGTTTTTGTTAAATTCAAATCGGATGCGTAGATCACAAGTTATAGCCGAAAAACGCATATTTTTGCTGTATATGCAAATTACACGGTATTTATTTCATTCCAGGTGCTAGTAAATATACAGTTAGTAGTGAAAGCTACTATCAGATAGAGAATTTCACGGCGAACATTTCTGTTTTTGTTAAATTCAAATCGGATGCGTAGATCACAAGTTATAGCCGAAAAACGCATATTTTTGCTGTATATGCAAATTACACGGTATTTATTTCATTCCAGGTGCTAGTAAATATACAGTTAGTAGTGAAAGCTACTACCAGATAGAGAATTTCACGGCGAACATTTCTGTTTTTGTTAAATTCAAATCGGATGCGTAGATCACAAGTTATAGCCGAAAAACGCATATTTTTGCTGTATATGCAAATTACACGGTATTTATTTCATTCCAGGTGCTACTACATATACAGTTAGTAGTGAAAGCTACTACCGGATAGAGAATTTCACGGCGAACATTTCTGTTTTTGTTAAATTCAAATCGGATGCGTAGATCACAAGTTATAGCCGAAAAACGCATATTTTTGCTGTATATGCAAATTACACGGTATTTATTTCATTCCAGGTGCTAGTAAATATACAGTTAGTAGTGAAAGCTACTATCAGATAGAGAATTTCACGGCGAACATTTCTGTTTTTGTTAAATTCAAATCGGATGCGTAGATCACAAGTTATAGCCGAAAAACGCATATTTTTGCTGTATATGCAAATTACACGGTATTTATTTCATTCCAGGTGCTAGTAAATATACAGTTAGTAGTGAAAGCTACTATCAGATAGAGAATTTCACGGCGAACATTTCTGTTTTTGTTAAATTCAAATCGGATGCGTAGATCACAAGTTATAGCCGAAAAACGCATATTTTTGCTGTATATGCAAATTACACGGTATTTATTTCATTCCAGGTGCTAGTAAATATACAGTTAGTAGTGAAAGCTACTATCAGATAGAGAATTTCACGGCGAACATTTCTGTTTTTGTTAAATTCAAATCGGATGCGTAGATCACAAGTTATAGCCGAAAAACGCATATTTTTGCTGTATATGCAAATTACACGGTATTTATTTCATTCCAGGTGCTAGTAAATATACAGTTAGTAGTGAAAGCTACTATCAGATAGAGAATTTCACGGCGAACATTTCTGTTTTTGTTAAATTCAAATCGGATGCGTAGATCACAAGTTATAGCCGAAAAACGCATATTTTTGCTGTATATGCAAATTACACGGTATTTATTTCATTCCAGGTGCTAGTAAATATACAGTTAGTAGTGAAAGCTACTGTCAGATAGAGAATTTCACGGCGAACATTTCTGTTTTTGTTAAATTCAAATCGGATGCGTAGATCACAAGTTATAGCCGAAAAACGCATATTTTTGCTGTATATGCAAATTACACGGTATTTATTTCATTCCAGGTGCTAGTAAATATACAGTTAGTAGTGAAAGCTACTATCAGATAGAGAATTTCACGGCGAACATTTCTGTTTTTGTTAAATTCAAATCGGATGCGTAGATCACAAGTTATAGCCGAAAAACGCATATTTTTGCTGTATATGCAAATTACACGGTATTTATTTCATTCCAGGTGCTAGTAAATATACAGTTAGTAGTGAAAGCTACTGTCAGATAGAGAATTTCACGGCGAACATTTCTGTTTTTGTTAAATTCAAATCGGATGCGTAGATCACAAGTTATAGCCGAAAAACGCATATTTTTGCTGTATATGCAAATTACACGGTATTTATTTCATTCCAGGTGCTAGTAAATATACAGTTAGTAGTGAAAGCTACTATCAGATAGAGAATTTCACGGCGAACATTTCTGTTTTTGTTAAATTCAAATCGGATGCGTAGATCACAAGTTATAGCCGAAAAACGCATATTTTTGCTGTATATGCAAATTACACGGTATTTATTTCATTCCAGGTGCTAGTAAATATACAGTTATTAGTGAAAGCTACTACCAGATAGAGAATTTCACGGCGAACATTTCTGTTTTTGTTAAATTCAAATCGGATGCGTAGATCACAAGTTATAGCCGAAAAACGCATATTTTTGCTGTATATGCAAATTACACGGTATTTATTTCATTCCAGGTGCTACTACATATACAGTTAGTAGTGAAAGCTACTACCGGATAGAGAATTTCACGGCGAACATTTCTGTTTTTGTTAAATTCAAATCGGATGCGTAGATCACAAGTTATAGCCGAAAAACGCATATTTTTGCTGTATATGCAAATTACACGGTATTTATTTCATTCCAGGTGCTAGTAAATATACAGTTAGTAGTGAAAGCTACTACCAGATAGAGAATTTCACGGCGAACATTTCTGTTTTTGTTAAATTCAAATCGGATGCGTAGATCACAAGTTATAGCCGAAAAACGCATATTTTTGCTGTATATGCAAATTACACGGTATTTATTTCATTCCAGGTGCTAGTAAATATACAGTTAGTAGTGAAAGCTACTACCAGATAGAGAATTTCACGGCGAACATTTCTGTTTTTGTTAAATTCAAATCGGATGCGTAGATCACAAGTTATAGCCGAAAAACGCATATTTTTGCTGTATATGCAAATTACACGGTATTTATTTCATTCCAGGTGCTACTACATATACAGTTAGTAGTGAAAGCTACTACCGGATAGAGAATTTCACGGCGAACATTTCTGTTTTTGTTAAATTCAAATCGGATGCGTAGATCACAAGTTATAGCCGAAAAACGCATATTTTTGCTGTATATGCAAATTACACGGTATTTATTTCATTCCAGGTGCTAGTAAATATACAGTTAGTAGTGAAAGCTACTACCAGATAGAGAATTTCACGGCGAACATTTCTGTTTTTGTTAAATTCAAATCGGATGCGTAGATCACAAGTTATAGCCGAAAAACGCATATTTTTGCTGTATATGCAAATTACACGGTATTTATTTCATTCCAGGTGCTACTACATATACAGTTAGTAGTGAAAGCTACTACCGGATAGAGAATTTCACGGCGAACATTTCTGTTTTTGTTAAATTCAAATCGGATGCGTAGATCACAAGTTATAGCCGAAAAACGCATATTTTTGCTGTATATGCAAATTACACGGTATTTATTCAATTCCAGGTGCTAGTAAATATACAGTTAGTAGTGAAAGCTACTACCAGATAGAGAATTTCACGGCGAACATTTCTGTTTTTGTTAAATTCAAATCGGATGCGTAGATCACAAGTTATAGCCGAAAAACGCATATTTTTGCTGTATATGCAAATTACACGGTATTTATTTCATTCCAGGTGCTACTACATATACAGTTAGTAGTGAAAGCTACTACCGGATAGAGAATTTCACGGCGAACATTTCTGTTTTTGTTAAATTCAAATCGGATGCGTAGATCACAAGTTATAGCCGAAAAACGCATATTTTTGCTGTATATGCAAATTACACGGTATTTATTTCATTCCAGGTGCTAGTAAATATACAGTTATTAGTGAAAGCTACTACCAGATAGAGAATTTCACGGCGAACATTTCTGTTTTTGTTAAATTCAAATCGGATGCGTAGATCACAAGTTATAGCCGAAAAACGCATATTTTTGCTGTATATGCAAATTACACGGTATTTATTTCATTCCAGGTGCTAGTAAATATACAGTTAGTAGTGAAAGCTACTATCAGATAGAGAATTTCACGGCGAACATTTCTGTTTTTGTTAAATTCAAATCGGATGCGTAGATCACAAGTTATAGCCGAAAAACGCATATTTTTGCTGTATATGCAAATTACACGGTATTTATTTCATTCCAGGTGCTAGTAAATATACAGTTAGTAGTGAAAGCTACTACCGGATAGAGAATTTCACGGCGAACATTTCTGTTTTTGTTAAATTCAAATCGGATGCGTAGATCACAAGTTATAGCCGAAAAACGCATATTTTTGCTGTATATGCAAATTACACGGTATTTATTCAATTCCAGGTGCTAGTAAATATACAGTTAGTAGTGAAAGCTACTACCAGATAGAGAATTTCACGGCGAACATTTCTGTTTTTGTTAAATTCAAATCGGATGCGTAGATCACAAGTTATAGCCGAAAAACGCATATTTTTGCTGTATATGCAAATTACACGGTATTTATTTCATTCCAGGTGCTACTACATATACAGTTAGTAGTGAAAGCTACTACCGGATAGAGAATTTCACGGCGAACATTTCTGTTTTTGTTAAATTCAAATCGGATGCGTAGATCACAAGTTATAGCCGAAAAACGCATATTTTTGCTGTATATGCAAATTACACGGTATTTATTCAATTCCAGGTGCTAGTAAATATACAGTTATTAGTGAAAGCTACTACCAGATAGAGAATTTCACGGCGAACATTTCTGTTTTTGTTAAATTCAAATCGGATGCGTAGATCACAAGTTATAGCCGAAAAACGCATATTTTTGCTGTATATGCAAATTACACGGTATTTATTTCATTCCAGGTGCTAGTAAATATACAGTTAGTAGTGAAAGCTACTATCAGATAGAGAATTTCACGGCGAACATTTCTGTTTTTGTTAAATTCAAATCGGATGCGTAGATCACAAGTTATAGCCGAAAAACGCATATTTTTGCTGTATATGCAAATTACACGGTATTTATTTCATTCCAGGTGCTAGTAAATATACAGTTAGTAGTGAAAGCTACTATCAGATAGAGAATTTCACGGCGAACATTTCTGTTTTTGTTAAATTCAAATCGGATGCGTAGATCACAAGTTATAGCCGAAAAACGCATATTTTTGCTGTATATGCAAATTACACGGTATTTATTTCATTCCAGGTGCTAGTAAATATACAGTTAGTAGTGAAAGCTACTATCAGATAGAGAATTTCACGGCGAACATTTCTGTTTTTGTTAAATTCAAATCGGATGCGTAGATCACAAGTTATAGCCGAAAAACGCATATTTTTGCTGTATATGCAAATTACACGGTATTTATTTCATTCCAGGTGCTAGTAAATATACAGTTAGTAGTGAAAGCTACTATCAGATAGAGAATTTCACGGCGAACATTTCTGTTTTTGTTAAATTCAAATCGGATGCGTAGATCACAAGTTATAGCCGAAAAACGCATATTTTTGCTGTATATGCAAATTACACGGTATTTATTTCATTCCAGGTGCTAGTAAATATACAGTTAGTAGTGAAAGCTACTATCAGATAGAGAATTTCACGGCGAACATTTCTGTTTTTGTTAAATTCAAATCGGATGCGTAGATCACAAGTTATAGCCGAAAAACGCATATTTTTGCTGTATATGCAAATTACACGGTATTTATTTCATTCCAGGTGCTAGTAAATATACAGTTAGTAGTGAAAGCTACTATCAGATAGAGAATTTCACGGCGAACATTTCTGTTTTTGTTAAATTCAAATCGGATGCGTAGATCACAAGTTATAGCCGAAAAACGCATATTTTTGCTGTATATGCAAATTACACGGTATTTATTTCATTCCAGGTGCTACTACATATACAGTTAGTAGTGAAAGCTACTACCGGATAGAGAATTTCACGGCGAACATTTCTGTTTTTGTTAAATTCAAATCGGATGCGTAGATCACAAGTTATAGCCGAAAAACGCATATTTTTGCTGTATATGCAAATTACACGGTATTTATTTCATTCCAGGTGCTAGTAAATATACAGTTAGTAGTGAAAGCTACTACCGGATAGAGAATTTCACGGCGAACATTTCTGTTTTTGTTAAATTCAAATCGGATGCGTAGATCACAAGTTATAGCCGAAAAACGCATATTTTTGCTGTATATGCAAATTACACGGTATTTATTTCATTCCAGGTGCTACTACATATACAGTTAGTAGTGAAAGCTACTACCGGATAGAGAATTTCACGGCGAACATTTCTGTTTTTGTTAAATTCAAATCGGATGCGTAGATCACAAGTTATAGCCGAAAAACGCATATTTTTGCTGTATATGCAAATTACACGGTATTTATTCCATTCCAGGTGCTAGTAAATATACAGTTATTAGTGAAAGCTACTACCAGATAGAGAATTTCACGGCGAACATTTCTGTTTTTGTTAAATTCAAATCGGATGCGTAGATCACAAGTTATAGCCGAAAAACGCATATTTTTGCTGTATATGCAAATTACACGGTATTTATTTCATTCCAGGTGCTAGTAAATATACAGTTATTAGTGAAAGCTACTACCAGATAGAGAATTTCACGGCGAACATTTCTGTTTTTGTTAAATTCAAATCGATGCGTAGATCACAAGTTATAGCCGAAAAACGCATATTTTTGCTGTATATGCAAATTACACGGTATTTATTCCATTCCAGGTGCTAGTAAATATACAGTTAGTAGTGAAAGCTACTACCGGATAGAGAATTTCACGGCGAACATTTCTGTTTTTGTTAAATTCAAATCGGATGCGTAGATCACAAGTTATAGCCGAAAAACGCATATTTTTGCTGTATATGCAAATTACACGGTATTTATTTCATTCCAGGTGCTACTACATATACAGTTAGTAGTGAAAGCTACTATCAGATAGAGAATTTCACGGCGAACATTTCTGTTTTTGTTAAATTTCAAATCGGATGCGTAGATCACAAGTTATAGCCGAAAAACGCATATTTTTGCTGTATATGCAAATTACACGGTATTTATTTCATTCCAGGTGCTAGTAAATATACAGTTAGTAGTGAAAGCTACTATCAGATAGAGAATTTCACGGCGAACATTTCTGTTTTTGTTAAATTCAAATCGGATGCGTAGATCACAAGTTATAGCCGAAAAACGCATATTTTTGCTGTATATGCAAATTACCACGGTATTTATTTCATTCCAGGTGCTAGTAAATATACAGTTAGTAGTGAAAGCTACTATCAGATAGAGAATTTCACGGCGAACATTTCTGTTTTTGTTAAATTCAAATCGGATGCGTAGATCACAAGTTATAGCCGAAAAACGCATATTTTTGCTGTATATGCAAATTACACGGTATTTATTTCATTCCAGGTGCTAGTAAATATACAGTTAGTAGTGAAAGCTACTATCAGATAGAGAATTTCACGGCGAACATTTCTGTTTTTGTTAAATTCAAATCGGATGCGTAGATCACAAGTTATAGCCGAAAAACGCATATTTTTGCTGTATATGCAAATTACACGGTATTTATTTCATTCCAGGTGCTAGTAAATATACAGTTAGGT
>CAXIWP010000045.1:0-156398 GCA_964036235.1 Heterorhabditis bacteriophora | reverse complement strand
ACTATCAGATAGAGAATTTCACGGCGAACATTTCTGTTTTTGTTAAATTCAAATCGGATGCGTAGATCACAAGTTATAGCCGAAAAACGCATATTTTTGCTGTATATGCAAATTACACGGTATTTATTTCATTCCAGGTGCTACTACATATACAGTTAGTAGTGAAAGCTACTACCAGATAGAGAATTTCACGGCGAACATTTCTGTTTTTGTTAAATTCAAATCGGATGCGTAGATCACAAGTTATAGCCGAAAAACGCATATTTTTGCTGTATATGCAAATTACACGGTATTTATTTCATTCCAGGTGCTACTACATATACAGTTAGTAGTGAAAGCTACTACCGGATAGAGAATTTCACGGCGAACATTTCTGTTTTTGTTAAATTCAAATCGGATGCGTAGATCACAAGTTATAGCCGAAAAACGCATATTTTTGCTGTATATGCAAATTACACGGTATTTATTTCATTCCAGGTGCTAGTAAATATACAGTTAGTAGTGAAAGCTACTATCAGATAGAGAATTTCACGGCGAACATTTCTGTTTTTGTTAAATTCAAATCGGATGCGTAGATCACAAGTTATAGCCGAAAAACGCATATTTTTGCTGTATATGCAAATTACACGGTATTTATTTCATTCCAGGTGCTAGTAAATATACAGTTAGTAGTGAAAGCTACTACCGGATAGAGAATTTCACGGCGAACATTTCTGTTTTTGTTAAATTCAAATCGGATGCGTAGATCACAAGTTATAGCCGAAAAACGCATATTTTTGCTGTATATGCAAATTACACGGTATTTATTTCATTCCAGGTGCTAGTAAATATACAGTTAGTAGTGAAAGCTACTACCGGATAGAGAATTTCACGGCGAACATTTCTGTTTTTGTTAAATTCAAATCGGATGCGTAGATCACAAGTTATAGCCGAAAAACGCATATTTTTGCTGTATATGCAAATTACACGGTATTTATTTCATTCCAGGTGCTAGTAAATATACAGTTAGTAGTGAAAGCTACTATCAGATAGAGAATTTCACGGCGAACATTTCTGTTTTTGTTAAATTCAAATCGGATGCGTAGATCACAAGTTATAGCCGAAAAACGCATATTTTTGCTGTATATGCAAATTACACGGTATTTATTTCATTCCAGGTGCTACTACATATACAGTTAGTAGTGAAAGCTACTACCGGATAGAGAATTTCACGGCGAACATTTCTGTTTTTGTTAAATTCAAATCGGATGCGTAGATCACAAGTTATAGCCGAAAAACGCATATTTTTGCTGTATATGCAAATTACACGGTATTTATTTCATTCCAGGTGCTACTACATATACAGTTAGTAGTGAAAGCTACTACCGGATAGAGAATTTCACGGCGAACATTTCTGTTTTTGTTAAATTCAAATCGGATGCGTAGATCACAAGTTATAGCCGAAAAACGCATATTTTTGCTGTATATGCAAATTACACGGTATTTATTTCATTCCAGGTGCTACTACATATACAGTTAGTAGTGAAAGCTACTATCAGATAGAGAATTTCACGGCGAACATTTCTGTTTTTGTTAAATTCAAATCGGATGCGTAGATCACAAGTTATAGCCGAAAAACGCATATTTTTGCTGTATATGCAAATTACACGGTATTTATTTCATTCCAGGTGCTACTACATATACAGTTAGTAGTGAAAGCTACTACCAGATAGAGAATTTCACGGCGAACATTTCTGTTTTTGTTAAATTCAAATCGGATGCGTAGATCACAAGTTATAGCCGAAAAACGCATATTTTTGCTGTATATGCAAATTACACGGTATTTATTTCATTCCAGGTGCTAGTAAATATACAGTTAGTAGTGAAAGCTACTATCAGATAGAGAATTTCACGGCGAACATTTCTGTTTTTGTTAAATTCAAATCGGATGCGTAGATCACAAGTTATAGCCGAAAAACGCATATTTTTGCTGTATATGCAAATTACACGGTATTTATTTCATTCCAGGTGCTAGTAAATATACAGTTAGTAGTGAAAGCTACTATCAGATAGAGAATTTCACGGCGAACATTTCTGTTTTTGTTAAATTCAAATCGGATGCGTAGATCACAAGTTATAGCCGAAAAACGCATATTTTTGCTGTATATGCAAATTACACGGTATTTATTTCATTCCAGGTGCTAGTAAATATACAGTTAGTAGTGAAAGCTACTATCAGATAGAGAATTTCACGGCGAACATTTCTGTTTTTGTTAAATTCAAATCGGATGCGTAGATCACAAGTTATAGCCGAAAAACGCATATTTTTGCTGTATATGCAAATTACACGGTATTTATTTCATTCCAGGTGCTACTACATATACAGTTAGTAGTGAAAGCTACTACCGGATAGAGAATTTCACGGCGAACATTTCTGTTTTTGTTAAATTCAAATCGGATGCGTAGATCACAAGTTATAGCCGAAAAACGCATATTTTTGCTGTATATGCAAATTACACGGTATTTATTTCATTCCAGGTGCTACTACATATACAGTTAGTAGTGAAAGCTACTATCAGATAGAGAATTTCACGGCGAACATTTCTGTTTTTGTTAAATTCAAATCGGATGCGTAGATCACAAGTTATAGCCGAAAAACGCATATTTTTGCTGTATATGCAAATTACACGGTATTTATTTCATTCCAGGTGCTACTACATATACAGTTAGTAGTGAAAGCTACTACCAGATAGAGAATTTCACGGCGAACATTTCTGTTTTTGTTAAATTCAAATCGGATGCGTAGATCACAAGTTATAGCCGAAAAACGCATATTTTTGCTGTATATGCAAATTACACGGTATTTATTTCATTCCAGGTGCTAGTAAATATACAGTTAGTAGTGAAAGCTACTATCAGATAGAGAATTTCACGGCGAACATTTCTGTTTTTGTTAAATTCAAATCGGATGCGTAGATCACAAGTTATAGCCGAAAAACGCATATTTTTGCTGTATATGCAAATTACACGGTATTTATTTCATTCCAGGTGCTACTACATATACAGTTAGTAGTGAAAGCTACTACCGGATAGAGAATTTCACGGCGAACATTTCTGTTTTTGTTAAATTCAAATCGGATGCGTAGATCACAAGTTATAGCCGAAAAACGCATATTTTTGCTGTATATGCAAATTACACGGTATTTATTTCATTCCAGGTGCTACTACATATACAGTTAGTAGTGAAAGCTACTATCAGATAGAGAATTTCACGGCGAACATTTCTGTTTTTGTTAAATTCAAATCGGATGCGTAGATCACAAGTTATAGCCGAAAAACGCATATTTTTGCTGTATATGCAAATTACACGGTATTTATTTCATTCCAGGTGCTACTACATATACAGTTAGTAGTGAAAGCTACTACCAGATAGAGAATTTCACGGCGAACATTTCTGTTTTTGTTAAATTCAAATCGGATGCGTAGATCACAAGTTATAGCCGAAAAACGCATATTTTTGCTGTATATGCAAATTACACGGTATTTATTTCATTCCAGGTGCTACTACATATACAGTTAGTAGTGAAAGCTACTATCAGATAGAGAATTTCACGGCGAACATTTCTGTTTTTGTTAAATTCAAATCGGATGCGTAGATCACAAGTTATAGCCGAAAAACGCATATTTTTGCTGTATATGCAAATTACACGGTATTTATTTCATTCCAGGTGCTACTACATATACAGTTAGTAGTGAAAGCTACTATCAGATAGAGAATTTCACGGCGAACATTTCTGTTTTTGTTAAATTCAAATCGGATGCGTAGATCACAAGTTATAGCCGAAAAACGCATATTTTTGCTGTATATGCAAATTACACGGTATTTATTTCATTCCAGGTGCTAGTAAATATACAGTTAGTAGTGAAAGCTACTACCGGATAGAGAATTTCACGGCGAACATTTCTGTTTTTGTTAAATTCAAATCGGATGCGTAGATCACAAGTTATAGCCGAAAAACGCATATTTTTGCTGTATATGCAAATTACACGGTATTTATTTCATTCCAGGTGCTAGTAAATATACAGTTAGTAGTGAAAGCTACTACCGGATAGAGAATTTCACGGCGAACATTTCTGTTTTTGTTAAATTCAAATCGGATGCGTAGATCACAAGTTATAGCCGAAAAACGCATATTTTTGCTGTATATGCAAATTACACGGTATTTATTTCATTCCAGGTGCTACTACATATACAGTTAGTAGTGAAAGCTACTATCAGATAGAGAATTTCACGGCGAACATTTCTGTTTTTGTTAAATTCAAATCGGATGCGTAGATCACAAGTTATAGCCGAAAAACGCATATTTTTGCTGTATATGCAAATTACACGGTATTTATTTCATTCCAGGTGCTACTACATATACAGTTAGTAGTGAAAGCTACTACCGGATAGAGAATTTCACGGCGAACATTTCTGTTTTTGTTAAATTCAAATCGGATGCGTAGATCACAAGTTATAGCCGAAAAACGCATATTTTTGCTGTATATGCAAATTACACGGTATTTATTTCATTCCAGGTGCTACTACATATACAGTTAGTAGTGAAAGCTACTATCAGATAGAGAATTTCACGGCGAACATTTCTGTTTTTGTTAAATTCAAATCGGATGCGTAGATCACAAGTTATAGCCGAAAAACGCATATTTTTGCTGTATATGCAAATTACACGGTATTTATTTCATTCCAGGTGCTACTACATATACAGTTAGTAGTGAAAGCTACTACCAGATAGAGAATTTCACGGCGAACATTTCTGTTTTTGTTAAATTCAAATCGGATGCGTAGATCACAAGTTATAGCCGAAAAACGCATATTTTTGCTGTATATGCAAATTACACGGTATTTATTTCATTCCAGGTGCTAGTAAATATACAGTTAGTAGTGAAAGCTACTATCAGATAGAGAATTTCACGGCGAACATTTCTGTTTTTGTTAAATTCAAATCGGATGCGTAGATCACAAGTTATAGCCGAAAAACGCATATTTTTGCTGTATATGCAAATTACACGGTATTTATTTCATTCCAGGTGCTCCTACATATACAGTTAGTAGTGAAAGCTACTACCGGATAGAGAATTTCACGGCGAACATTTCTGTTTTTGTTAAATTCAAATCGGATGCGTAGATCACAAGTTATAGCCGAAAAACGCATATTTTTGCTGTATATGCAAATTACACGGTATTTATTTCATTCCAGGTGCTACTACATATACAGTTAGTAGTGAAAGCTACTACCAGATAGAGAATTTCACGGCGAACATTTCTGTTTTTGTTAAATTCAAATCGGATGCGTAGATCACAAGTTATAGCCGAAAAACGCATATTTTTGCTGTATATGCAAATTACACGGTATTTATTTCATTCCAGGTGCTAGTAAATATACAGTTAGTAGTGAAAGCTACTATCAGATAGAGAATTTCACGGCGAACATTTCTGTTTTTGTTAAATTCAAATCGGATGCGTAGATCACAAGTTATAGCCGAAAAACGCATATTTTTGCTGTATATGCAAATTACACGGTATTTATTTCATTCCAGGTGCTAGTAAATATACAGTTAGTAGTGAAAGCTACTACCGGATAGAGAATTTCACGGCGAACATTTCTGTTTTTGTTAAATTCAAATCGGATGCGTAGATCACAAGTTATAGCCGAAAAACGCATATTTTTGCTGTATATGCAAATTACACGGTATTTATTTCATTCCAGGTGCTAGTAAATATACAGTTAGTAGTGAAAGCTACTACCGGATAGAGAATTTCACGGCGAACATTTCTGTTTTTGTTAAATTCAAATCGGATGCGTAGATCACAAGTTATAGCCGAAAAACGCATATTTTTGCTGTATATGCAAATTACACGGTATTTATTTCATTCCAGGTGCTACTACATATACAGTTAGTAGTGAAAGCTACTATCAGATAGAGAATTTCACGGCGAACATTTCTGTTTTTGTTAAATTCAAATCGGATGCGTAGATCACAAGTTATAGCCGAAAAACGCATATTTTTGCTGTATATGCAAATTACACGGTATTTATTTCATTCCAGGTGCTACTACATATACAGTTAGTAGTGAAAGCTACTACCGGATAGAGAATTTCACGGCGAACATTTCTGTTTTTGTTAAATTCAAATCGGATGCGTAGATCACAAGTTATAGCCGAAAAACGCATATTTTTGCTGTATATGCAAATTACACGGTATTTATTTCATTCCAGGTGCTACTACATATACAGTTAGTAGTGAAAGCTACTATCAGATAGAGAATTTCACGGCGAACATTTCTGTTTTTGTTAAATTCAAATCGGATGCGTAGATCACAAGTTATAGCCGAAAAACGCATATTTTTGCTGTATATGCAAATTACACGGTATTTATTTCATTCCAGGTGCTACTACATATACAGTTAGTAGTGAAAGCTACTACCAGATAGAGAATTTCACGGCGAACATTTCTGTTTTTGTTAAATTCAAATCGGATGCGTAGATCACAAGTTATAGCCGAAAAACGCATATTTTTGCTGTATATGCAAATTACACGGTATTTATTTCATTCCAGGTGCTAGTAAATATACAGTTAGTAGTGAAAGCTACTATCAGATAGAGAATTTCACGGCGAACATTTCTGTTTTTGTTAAATTCAAATCGGATGCGTAGATCACAAGTTATAGCCGAAAAACGCATATTTTTGCTGTATATGCAAATTACACGGTATTTATTTCATTCCAGGTGCTCCTACATATACAGTTAGTAGTGAAAGCTACTACCGGATAGAGAATTTCACGGCGAACATTTCTGTTTTTGTTAAATTCAAATCGGATGCGTAGATCACAAGTTATAGCCGAAAAACGCATATTTTTGCTGTATATGCAAATTACACGGTATTTATTTCATTCCAGGTGCTACTACATATACAGTTAGTAGTGAAAGCTACTACCAGATAGAGAATTTCACGGCGAACATTTCTGTTTTTGTTAAATTCAAATCGGATGCGTAGATCACAAGTTATAGCCGAAAAACGCATATTTTTGCTGTATATGCAAATTACACGGTATTTATTTCATTCCAGGTGCTAGTAAATATACAGTTAGTAGTGAAAGCTACTATCAGATAGAGAATTTCACGGCGAACATTTCTGTTTTTGTTAAATTCAAATCGGATGCGTAGATCACAAGTTATAGCCGAAAAACGCATATTTTTGCTGTATATGCAAATTACACGGTATTTATTTCATTCCAGGTGCTACTACATATACAGTTAGTAGTGAAAGCTACTACCGGATAGAGAATTTCACGGCGAACATTTCTGTTTTTGTTAAATTCAAATCGGATGCGTAGATCACAAGTTATAGCCGAAAAACGCATATTTTTGCTGTATATGCAAATTACACGGTATTTATTTCATTCCAGGTGCTAGTAAATATACAGTTAGTAGTGAAAGCTACTATCAGATAGAGAATTTCACGGCGAACATTTCTGTTTTTGTTAAATTCAAATCGGATGCGTAGATCACAAGTTATAGCCGAAAAACGCATATTTTTGCTGTATATGCAAATTACACGGTATTTATTTCATTCCAGGTGCTACTACATATACAGTTAGTAGTGAAAGCTACTACCGGATAGAGAATTTCACGGCGAACATTTCTGTTTTTGTTAAATTCAAATCGGATGCGTAGATCACAAGTTATAGCCGAAAAACGCATATTTTTGCTGTATATGCAAATTACACGGTATTTATTTCATTCCAGGTGCTACTACATATACAGTTAGTAGTGAAAGCTACTATCAGATAGAGAATTTCACGGCGAACATTTCTGTTTTTGTTAAATTCAAATCGGATGCGTAGATCACAAGTTATAGCCGAAAAACGCATATTTTTGCTGTATATGCAAATTACACGGTATTTATTTCATTCCAGGTGCTACTACATATACAGTTAGTAGTGAAAGCTACTACCAGATAGAGAATTTCACGGCGAACATTTCTGTTTTTGTTAAATTCAAATCGGATGCGTAGATCACAAGTTATAGCCGAAAAACGCATATTTTTGCTGTATATGCAAATTACACGGTATTTATTTCATTCCAGGTGCTACTACATATACAGTTAGTAGTGAAAGCTACTATCAGATAGAGAATTTCACGGCGAACATTTCTGTTTTTGTTAAATTCAAATCGGATGCGTAGATCACAAGTTATAGCCGAAAAACGCATATTTTTGCTGTATATGCAAATTACACGGTATTTATTTCATTCCAGGTGCTCCTACATATACAGTTAGTAGTGAAAGCTACTACCGGATAGAGAATTTCACGGCGAACATTTCTGTTTTTGTTAAATTCAAATCGGATGCGTAGATCACAAGTTATAGCCGAAAAACGCATATTTTTGCTGTATATGCAAATTACACGGTATTTATTTCATTCCAGGTGCTACTACATATACAGTTAGTAGTGAAAGCTACTATCAGATAGAGAATTTCACGGCGAACATTTCTGTTTTTGTTAAATTCAAATCGGATGCGTAGATCACAAGTTATAGCCGAAAAACGCATATTTTTGCTGTATATGCAAATTACACGGTATTTATTTCATTCCAGGTGCTACTACATATACAGTTAGTAGTGAAAGCTACTACCGGATAGAGAATTTCACGGCGAACATTTCTGTTTTTGTTAAATTCAAATCGGATGCGTAGATCACAAGTTATAGCCGAAAAACGCATATTTTTGCTGTATATGCAAATTACACGGTATTTATTTCATTCCAGGTGCTACTACATATACAGTTAGTAGTGAAAGCTACTATCAGATAGAGAATTTCACGGCGAACATTTCTGTTTTTGTTAAATTCAAATCGGATGCGTAGATCACAAGTTATAGCCGAAAAACGCATATTTTTGCTGTATATGCAAATTACACGGTATTTATTTCATTCCAGGTGCTACTACATATACAGTTAGTAGTGAAAGCTACTACCAGATAGAGAATTTCACGGCGAACATTTCTGTTTTTGTTAAATTCAAATCGGATGCGTAGATCACAAGTTATAGCCGAAAAACGCATATTTTTGCTGTATATGCAAATTACACGGTATTTATTTCATTCCAGGTGCTAGTAAATATACAGTTAGTAGTGAAAGCTACTATCAGATAGAGAATTTCACGGCGAACATTTCTGTTTTTGTTAAATTCAAATCGGATGCGTAGATCACAAGTTATAGCCGAAAAACGCATATTTTTGCTGTATATGCAAATTACACGGTATTTATTTCATTCCAGGTGCTACTACATATACAGTTAGTAGTGAAAGCTACTACCGGATAGAGAATTTCACGGCGAACATTTCTGTTTTTGTTAAATTCAAATCGGATGCGTAGATCACAAGTTATAGCCGAAAAACGCATATTTTTGCTGTATATGCAAATTACACGGTATTTATTTCATTCCAGGTGCTCCTACATATACAGTTAGTAGTGAAAGCTACTACCGGATAGAGAATTTCACGGCGAACATTTCTGTTTTTGTTAAATTCAAATCGGATGCGTAGATCACAAGTTATAGCCGAAAAACGCATATTTTTGCTGTATATGCAAATTACACGGTATTTATTTCATTCCAGGTGCTACTACATATACAGTTAGTAGTGAAAGCTACTATCAGATAGAGAATTTCACGGCGAACATTTCTGTTTTTGTTAAATTCAAATCGGATGCGTAGATCACAAGTTATAGCCGAAAAACGCATATTTTTGCTGTATATGCAAATTACACGGTATTTATTTCATTCCAGGTGCTACTACATATACAGTTAGTAGTGAAAGCTACTACCGGATAGAGAATTTCACGGCGAACATTTCTGTTTTTGTTAAATTCAAATCGGATGCGTAGATCACAAGTTATAGCCGAAAAACGCATATTTTTGCTGTATATGCAAATTACACGGTATTTATTTCATTCCAGGTGCTACTACATATACAGTTAGTAGTGAAAGCTACTATCAGATAGAGAATTTCACGGCGAACATTTCTGTTTTTGTTAAATTCAAATCGGATGCGTAGATCACAAGTTATAGCCGAAAAACGCATATTTTTGCTGTATATGCAAATTACACGGTATTTATTTCATTCCAGGTGCTACTACATATACAGTTAGTAGTGAAAGCTACTACCAGATAGAGAATTTCACGGCGAACATTTCTGTTTTTGTTAAATTCAAATCGGATGCGTAGATCACAAGTTATAGCCGAAAAACGCATATTTTTGCTGTATATGCAAATTACACGGTATTTATTTCATTCCAGGTGCTAGTAAATATACAGTTAGTAGTGAAAGCTACTATCAGATAGAGAATTTCACGGCGAACATTTCTGTTTTTGTTAAATTCAAATCGGATGCGTAGATCACAAGTTATAGCCGAAAAACGCATATTTTTGCTGTATATGCAAATTACACGGTATTTATTTCATTCCAGGTGCTCCTACATATACAGTTAGTAGTGAAAGCTACTACCGGATAGAGAATTTCACGGCGAACATTTCTGTTTTTGTTAAATTCAAATCGGATGCGTAGATCACAAGTTATAGCCGAAAAACGCATATTTTTGCTGTATATGCAAATTACACGGTATTTATTTCATTCCAGGTGCTACTACATATACAGTTAGTAGTGAAAGCTACTACCGGATAGAGAATTTCACGGCGAACATTTCTGTTTTTGTTAAATTCAAATCGGATGCGTAGATCACAAGTTATAGCCGAAAAACGCATATTTTTGCTGTATATGCAAATTACACGGTATTTATTTCATTCCAGGTGCTACTACATATACAGTTAGTAGTGAAAGCTACTATCAGATAGAGAATTTCACGGCGAACATTTCTGTTTTTGTTAAATTCAAATCGGATGCGTAGATCACAAGTTATAGCCGAAAAACGCATATTTTTGCTGTATATGCAAATTACACGGTATTTATTTCATTCCAGGTGCTAGTAAATATACAGTTAGTAGTGAAAGCTACTACCGGATAGAGAATTTCACGGCGAACATTTCTGTTTTTGTTAAATTCAAATCGGATGCGTAGATCACAAGTTATAGCCGAAAAACGCATATTTTTGCTGTATATGCAAATTACACGGTATTTATTTCATTCCAGGTGCTAGTAAATATACAGTTAGTAGTGAAAGCTACTACCGGATAGAGAATTTCACGGCGAACATTTCTGTTTTTGTTAAATTCAAATCGGATGCGTAGATCACAAGTTATAGCCGAAAAACGCATATTTTTGCTGTATATGCAAATTACACGGTATTTATTTCATTCCAGGTGCTAGTAAATATACAGTTAGTAGTGAAAGCTACTATCAGATAGAGAATTTCACGGCGAACATTTCTGTTTTTGTTAAATTCAAATCGGATGCGTAGATCACAAGTTATAGCCGAAAAACGCATATTTTTGCTGTATATGCAAATTACACGGTATTTATTTCATTCCAGGTGCTCCTACATATACAGTTAGTAGTGAAAGCTACTACCGGATAGAGAATTTCACGGCGAACATTTCTGTTTTTGTTAAATTCAAATCGGATGCGTAGATCACAAGTTATAGCCGAAAAACGCATATTTTTGCTGTATATGCAAATTACACGGTATTTATTTCATTCCAGGTGCTACTACATATACAGTTAGTAGTGAAAGCTACTATCAGATAGAGAATTTCACGGCGAACATTTCTGTTTTTGTTAAATTCAAATCGGATGCGTAGATCACAAGTTATAGCCGAAAAACGCATATTTTTGCTGTATATGCAAATTACACGGTATTTATTTCATTCCAGGTGCTACTACATATACAGTTAGTAGTGAAAGCTACTACCGGATAGAGAATTTCACGGCGAACATTTCTGTTTTTGTTAAATTCAAATCGGATGCGTAGATCACAAGTTATAGCCGAAAAACGCATATTTTTGCTGTATATGCAAATTACACGGTATTTATTTCATTCCAGGTGCTACTACATATACAGTTAGTAGTGAAAGCTACTATCAGATAGAGAATTTCACGGCGAACATTTCTGTTTTTGTTAAATTCAAATCGGATGCGTAGATCACAAGTTATAGCCGAAAAACGCATATTTTTGCTGTATATGCAAATTACACGGTATTTATTTCATTCCAGGTGCTACTACATATACAGTTAGTAGTGAAAGCTACTACCAGATAGAGAATTTCACGGCGAACATTTCTGTTTTTGTTAAATTCAAATCGGATGCGTAGATCACAAGTTATAGCCGAAAAACGCATATTTTTGCTGTATATGCAAATTACACGGTATTTATTTCATTCCAGGTGCTAGTAAATATACAGTTAGTAGTGAAAGCTACTATCAGATAGAGAATTTCACGGCGAACATTTCTGTTTTTGTTAAATTCAAATCGGATGCGTAGATCACAAGTTATAGCCGAAAAACGCATATTTTTGCTGTATATGCAAATTACACGGTATTTATTTCATTCCAGGTGCTCCTACATATACAGTTAGTAGTGAAAGCTACTACCGGATAGAGAATTTCACGGCGAACATTTCTGTTTTTGTTAAATTCAAATCGGATGCGTAGATCACAAGTTATAGCCGAAAAACGCATATTTTTGCTGTATATGCAAATTACACGGTATTTATTTCATTCCAGGTGCTACTACATATACAGTTAGTAGTGAAAGCTACTACCAGATAGAGAATTTCACGGCGAACATTTCTGTTTTTGTTAAATTCAAATCGGATGCGTAGATCACAAGTTATAGCCGAAAAACGCATATTTTTGCTGTATATGCAAATTACACGGTATTTATTTCATTCCAGGTGCTAGTAAATATACAGTTAGTAGTGAAAGCTACTATCAGATAGAGAATTTCACGGCGAACATTTCTGTTTTTGTTAAATTCAAATCGGATGCGTAGATCACAAGTTATAGCCGAAAAACGCATATTTTTGCTGTATATGCAAATTACACGGTATTTATTTCATTCCAGGTGCTAGTAAATATACAGTTAGTAGTGAAAGCTACTATCAGATAGAGAATTTCACGGCGAACATTTCTGTTTTTGTTAAATTCAAATCGGATGCGTAGATCACAAGTTATAGCCGAAAAACGCATATTTTTGCTGTATATGCAAATTACACGGTATTTATTTCATTCCAGGTGCTACTACATATACAGTTAGTAGTGAAAGCTACTACCAGATAGAGAATTTCACGGCGAACATTTCTGTTTTTGTTAAATTCAAATCGGATGCGTAGATCACAAGTTATAGCCGAAAAACGCATATTTTTGCTGTATATGCAAATTACACGGTATTTATTTCATTCCAGGTGCTACTACATATACAGTTAGTAGTGAAAGCTACTATCAGATAGAGAATTTCACGGCGAACATTTCTGTTTTTGTTAAATTCAAATCGGATGCGTAGATCACAAGTTATAGCCGAAAAACGCATATTTTTGCTGTATATGCAAATTACACGGTATTTATTTCATTCCAGGTGCTACTACATATACAGTTAGTAGTGAAAGCTACTATCAGATAGAGAATTTCACGGCGAACATTTCTGTTTTTGTTAAATTCAAATCGGATGCGTAGATCACAAGTTATAGCCGAAAAACGCATATTTTTGCTGTATATGCAAATTACACGGTATTTATTTCATTCCAGGTGCTACTACATATACAGTTAGTAGTGAAAGCTACTACCAGATAGAGAATTTCACGGCGAACATTTCTGTTTTTGTTAAATTCAAATCGGATGCGTAGATCACAAGTTATAGCCGAAAAACGCATATTTTTGCTGTATATGCAAATTACACGGTATTTATTTCATTCCAGGTGCTACTACATATACAGTTAGTAGTGAAAGCTACTACCAGATAGAGAATTTCACGGCGAACATTTCTGTTTTTGTTAAATTCAAATCGGATGCGTAGATCACAAGTTATAGCCGAAAAACGCATATTTTTGCTGTATATGCAAATTACACGGTATTTATTTCATTCCAGGTGCTAGTAAATATACAGTTAGTAGTGAAAGCTACTACCAGATAGAGAATTTCACGGCGAACATTTCTGTTTTTGTTAAATTCAAATCGGATGCGTAGATCACAAGTTATAGCCGAAAAACGCATATTTTTGCTGTATATGCAAATTACACGGTATTTATTTCATTCCAGGTGCTAGTAAATATACAGTTAGTAGTGAAAGCTACTATCAGATAGAGAATTTCACGGCGAACATTTCTGTTTTTGTTAAATTCAAATCGGATGCGTAGATCACAAGTTATAGCCGAAAAACGCATATTTTTGCTGTATATGCAAATTACACGGTATTTATTTCATTCCAGGTGCTACTACATATACAGTTAGTAGTGAAAGCTACTATCAGATAGAGAATTTCACGGCGAACATTTCTGTTTTTGTTAAATTCAAATCGGATGCGTAGATCACAAGTTATAGCCGAAAAACGCATATTTTTGCTGTATATGCAAATTACACGGTATTTATTTCATTCCAGGTGCTACTACATATACAGTTAGTAGTGAAAGCTACTATCAGATAGAGAATTTCACGGCGAACATTTCTGTTTTTGTTAAATTCAAATCGGATGCGTAGATCACAAGTTATAGCCGAAAAACGCATATTTTTGCTGTATATGCAAATTACACGGTATTTATTTCATTCCAGGTGCTACTACATATACAGTTAGTAGTGAAAGCTACTATCAGATAGAGAATTTCACGGCGAACATTTCTGTTTTTGTTAAATTCAAATCGGATGCGTAGATCACAAGTTATAGCCGAAAAACGCATATTTTTGCTGTATATGCAAATTACACGGTATTTATTTCATTCCAGGTGCTAGTAAATATACAGTTAGTAGTGAAAGCTACTATCAGATAGAGAATTTCACGGCGAACATTTCTGTTTTTGTTAAATTCAAATCGGATGCGTAGATCACAAGTTATAGCCGAAAAACGCATATTTTTGCTGTATATGCAAATTACACGGTATTTATTTCATTCCAGGTGCTACTACATATACAGTTAGTAGTGAAAGCTACTACCAGATAGAGAATTTCACGGCGAACATTTCTGTTTTTGTTAAATTCAAATCGGATGCGTAGATCACAAGTTATAGCCGAAAAACGCATATTTTTGCTGTATATGCAAATTACACGGTATTTATTTCATTCCAGGTGCTAGTAAATATACAGTTAGTAGTGAAAGCTACTATCAGATAGAGAATTTCACGGCGAACATTTCTGTTTTTGTTAAATTCAAATCGGATGCGTAGATCACAAGTTATAGCCGAAAAACGCATATTTTTGCTGTATATGCAAATTACACGGTATTTATTTCATTCCAGGTGCTACTACATATACAGTTAGTAGTGAAAGCTACTACCAGATAGAGAATTTCACGGCGAACATTTCTGTTTTTGTTAAATTCAAATCGGATGCGTAGATCACAAGTTATAGCCGAAAAACGCATATTTTTGCTGTATATGCAAATTACACGGTATTTATTTCATTCCAGGTGCTACTACATATACAGTTAGTAGTGAAAGCTACTATCAGATAGAGAATTTCACGGCGAACATTTCTGTTTTTGTTAAATTCAAATCGGATGCGTAGATCACAAGTTATAGCCGAAAAACGCATATTTTTGCTGTATATGCAAATTACACGGTATTTATTTCATTCCAGGTGCTACTACATATACAGTTAGTAGTGAAAGCTACTACCAGATAGAGAATTTCACGGCGAACATTTCTGTTTTTGTTAAATTCAAATCGGATGCGTAGATCACAAGTTATAGCCGAAAAACGCATATTTTTGCTGTATATGCAAATTACACGGTATTTATTTCATTCCAGGTGCTAGTAAATATACAGTTAGTAGTGAAAGCTACTACCGGATAGAGAATTTCACGGCGAACATTTCTGTTTCTGTTAAATTCAAATCGGATGCGTAGATCACAAGTTATAGCCGAAAAACGCATATTTTTGCTGTATATGCAAATTACACGGTATTTATTTCATTCCAGGTGCTACTACATATACAGTTAGTAGTGAAAGCTACTATCAGATAGAGAATTTCACGGCGAACATTTCTGTTTTTGTTAAATTCAAATCGGATGCGTAGATCACAAGTTATAGCCGAAAAACGCATATTTTTGCTGTATATGCAAATTACACGGTATTTATTTCATTCCAGGTGCTAGTAAATATACAGTTAGTAGTGAAAGCTACTATCAGATAGAGAATTTCACGGCGAACATTTCTGTTTTTGTTAAATTCAAATCGGATGCGTAGATCACAAGTTATAGCCGAAAAACGCATATTTTTGCTGTATATGCAAATTACACGGTATTTATTTCATTCCAGGTGCTACTACATATACAGTTAGTAGTGAAAGCTACTACCAGATAGAGAATTTCACGGCGAACATTTCTGTTTTTGTTAAATTCAAATCGGATGCGTAGATCACAAGTTATAGCCGAAAAACGCATATTTTTGCTGTATATGCAAATTACACGGTATTTATTTCATTCCAGGTGCTACTACATATACAGTTAGTAGTGAAAGCTACTACCAGATAGAGAATTTCACGGCGAACATTTCTGTTTTTGTTAAATTCAAATCGGATGCGTAGATCACAAGTTATAGCCGAAAAACGCATATTTTTGCTGTATATGCAAATTACACGGTATTTATTTCATTCCAGGTGCTAGTAAATATACAGTTAGTAGTGAAAGCTACTACCAGATAGAGAATTTCACGGCGAACATTTCTGTTTTTGTTAAATTCAAATCGGATGCGTAGATCACAAGTTATAGCCGAAAAACGCATATTTTTGCTGTATATGCAAATTACACGGTATTTATTTCATTCCAGGTGCTAGTAAATATACAGTTAGTAGTGAAAGCTACTATCAGATAGAGAATTTCACGGCGAACATTTCTGTTTTTGTTAAATTCAAATCGGATGCGTAGATCACAAGTTATAGCCGAAAAACGCATATTTTTGCTGTATATGCAAATTACACGGTATTTATTTCATTCCAGGTGCTAGTAAATATACAGTTAGTAGTGAAAGCTACTATCAGATAGAGAATTTCACGGCGAACATTTCTGTTTTTGTTAAATTCAAATCGGATGCGTAGATCACAAGTTATAGCCGAAAAACGCATATTTTTGCTGTATATGCAAATTACACGGTATTTATTTCATTCCAGGTGCTACTACATATACAGTTAGTAGTGAAAGCTACTACCAGATAGAGAATTTCACGGCGAACATTTCTGTTTTTGTTAAATTCAAATCGGATGCGTAGATCACAAGTTATAGCCGAAAAACGCATATTTTTGCTGTATATGCAAATTACACGGTATTTATTTCATTCCAGGTGCTAGTAAATATACAGTTAGTAGTGAAAGCTACTATCAGATAGAGAATTTCACGGCGAACATTTCTGTTTTTGTTAAATTCAAATCGGATGCGTAGATCACAAGTTATAGCCGAAAAACGCATATTTTTGCTGTATATGCAAATTACACGGTATTTATTTCATTCCAGGTGCTACTACATATACAGTTAGTAGTGAAAGCTACTACCGGATAGAGAATTTCACGGCGAACATTTCTGTTTTTGTTAAATTCAAATCGGATGCGTAGATCACAAGTTATAGCCGAAAAACGCATATTTTTGCTGTATATGCAAATTACACGGTATTTATTTCATTCCAGGTGCTACTACATATACAGTTAGTAGTGAAAGCTACTATCAGATAGAGAATTTCACGGCGAACATTTCTGTTTTTGTTAAATTCAAATCGGATGCGTAGATCACAAGTTATAGCCGAAAAACGCATATTTTTGCTGTATATGCAAATTACACGGTATTTATTTCATTCCAGGTGCTACTACATATACAGTTAGTAGTGAAAGCTACTACCAGATAGAGAATTTCACGGCGAACATTTCTGTTTTTGTTAAATTCAAATCGGATGCGTAGATCACAAGTTATAGCCGAAAAACGCATATTTTTGCTGTATATGCAAATTACACGGTATTTATTTCATTCCAGGTGCTAGTAAATATACAGTTAGTAGTGAAAGCTACTACCGGATAGAGAATTTCACGGCGAACATTTCTGTTTTTGTTAAATTCAAATCGGATGCGTAGATCACAAGTTATAGCCGAAAAACGCATATTTTTGCTGTATATGCAAATTACACGGTATTTATTTCATTCCAGGTGCTACTACATATACAGTTAGTAGTGAAAGCTACTACCAGATAGAGAATTTCACGGCGAACATTTCTGTTTTTGTTAAATTCAAATCGGATGCGTAGATCACAAGTTATAGCCGAAAAACGCATATTTTTGCTGTATATGCAAATTACACGGTATTTATTTCATTCCAGGTGCTACTACATATACAGTTAGTAGTGAAAGCTACTATCAGATAGAGAATTTCACGGCGAACATTTCTGTTTTTGTTAAATTCAAATCGGATGCGTAGATCACAAGTTATAGCCGAAAAACGCATATTTTTGCTGTATATGCAAATTACACGGTATTTATTTCATTCCAGGTGCTACTACATATACAGTTAGTAGTGAAAGCTACTATCAGATAGAGAATTTCACGGCGAACATTTCTGTTTTTGTTAAATTCAAATCGGATGCGTAGATCACAAGTTATAGCCGAAAAACGCATATTTTTGCTGTATATGCAAATTACACGGTATTTATTTCATTCCAGGTGCTACTACATATACAGTTAGTAGTGAAAGCTACTACCAGATAGAGAATTTCACGGCGAACATTTCTGTTTTTGTTAAATTCAAATCGGATGCGTAGATCACAAGTTATAGCCGAAAAACGCATATTTTTGCTGTATATGCAAATTACACGGTATTTATTTCATTCCAGGTGCTACTACATATACAGTTAGTAGTGAAAGCTACTACCAGATAGAGAATTTCACGGCGAACATTTCTGTTTTTGTTAAATTCAAATCGGATGCGTAGATCACAAGTTATAGCCGAAAAACGCATATTTTTGCTGTATATGCAAATTACACGGTATTTATTTCATTCCAGGTGCTACTACATATACAGTTAGTAGTGAAAGCTACTACCGGATAGAGAATTTCACGGCGAACATTTCTGTTTTTGTTAAATTCAAATCGGATGCGTAGATCACAAGTTATAGCCGAAAAACGCATATTTTTGCTGTATATGCAAATTACACGGTATTTATTTCATTCCAGGTGCTACTACATATACAGTTAGTAGTGAAAGCTACTATCAGATAGAGAATTTCACGGCGAACATTTCTGTTTTTGTTAAATTCAAATCGGATGCGTAGATCACAAGTTATAGCCGAAAAACGCATATTTTTGCTGTATATGCAAATTACACGGTATTTATTTCATTCCAGGTGCTACTACATATACAGTTAGTAGTGAAAGCTACTACCAGATAGAGAATTTCACGGCGAACATTTCTGTTTTTGTTAAATTCAAATCGGATGCGTAGATCACAAGTTATAGCCGAAAAACGCATATTTTTGCTGTATATGCAAATTACACGGTATTTATTTCATTCCAGGTGCTAGTAAATATACAGTTAGTAGTGAAAGCTACTACCGGATAGAGAATTTCACGGCGAACATTTCTGTTTCTGTTAAATTCAAATCGGATGCGTAGATCACAAGTTATAGCCGAAAAACGCATATTTTTGCTGTATATGCAAATTACACGGTATTTATTTCATTCCAGGTGCTACTACATATACAGTTAGTAGTGAAAGCTACTATCAGATAGAGAATTTCACGGCGAACATTTCTGTTTTTGTTAAATTCAAATCGGATGCGTAGATCACAAGTTATAGCCGAAAAACGCATATTTTTGCTGTATATGCAAATTACACGGTATTTATTTCATTCCAGGTGCTAGTAAATATACAGTTAGTAGTGAAAGCTACTATCAGATAGAGAATTTCACGGCGAACATTTCTGTTTTTGTTAAATTCAAATCGGATGCGTAGATCACAAGTTATAGCCGAAAAACGCATATTTTTGCTGTATATGCAAATTACACGGTATTTATTTCATTCCAGGTGCTACTACATATACAGTTAGTAGTGAAAGCTACTACCAGATAGAGAATTTCACGGCGAACATTTCTGTTTTTGTTAAATTCAAATCGGATGCGTAGATCACAAGTTATAGCCGAAAAACGCATATTTTTGCTGTATATGCAAATTACACGGTATTTATTTCATTCCAGGTGCTAGTAAATATACAGTTAGTAGTGAAAGCTACTATCAGATAGAGAATTTCACGGCGAACATTTCTGTTTTTGTTAAATTCAAATCGGATGCGTAGATCACAAGTTATAGCCGAAAAACGCATATTTTTGCTGTATATGCAAATTACACGGTATTTATTTCATTCCAGGTGCTACTACATATACAGTTAGTAGTGAAAGCTACTACCGGATAGAGAATTTCACGGCGAACATTTCTGTTTTTGTTAAATTCAAATCGGATGCGTAGATCACAAGTTATAGCCGAAAAACGCATATTTTTGCTGTATATGCAAATTACACGGTATTTATTTCATTCCAGGTGCTAGTAAATATACAGTTAGTAGTGAAAGCTACTATCAGATAGAGAATTTCACGGCGAACATTTCTGTTTTTGTTAAATTCAAATCGGATGCGTAGATCACAAGTTATAGCCGAAAAACGCATATTTTTGCTGTATATGCAAATTACACGGTATTTATTTCATTCCAGGTGCTACTACATATACAGTTAGTAGTGAAAGCTACTACCGGATAGAGAATTTCACGGCGAACATTTCTGTTTTTGTTAAATTCAAATCGGATGCGTAGATCACAAGTTATAGCCGAAAAACGCATATTTTTGCTGTATATGCAAATTACACGGTATTTATTTCATTCCAGGTGCTACTACATATACAGTTAGTAGTGAAAGCTACTACCAGATAGAGAATTTCACGGCGAACATTTCTGTTTTTGTTAAATTCAAATCGGATGCGTAGATCACAAGTTATAGCCGAAAAACGCATATTTTTGCTGTATATGCAAATTACACGGTATTTATTTCATTCCAGGTGCTACTACATATACAGTTAGTAGTGAAAGCTACTATCAGATAGAGAATTTCACGGCGAACATTTCTGTTTTTGTTAAATTCAAATCGGATGCGTAGATCACAAGTTATAGCCGAAAAACGCATATTTTTGCTGTATATGCAAATTACACGGTATTTATTTCATTCCAGGTGCTACTACATATACAGTTAGTAGTGAAAGCTACTATCAGATAGAGAATTTCACGGCGAACATTTCTGTTTTTGTTAAATTCAAATCGGATGCGTAGATCACAAGTTATAGCCGAAAAACGCATATTTTTGCTGTATATGCAAATTACACGGTATTTATTTCATTCCAGGTGCTACTACATATACAGTTAGTAGTGAAAGCTACTATCAGATAGAGAATTTCACGGCGAACATTTCTGTTTTTGTTAAATTCAAATCGGATGCGTAGATCACAAGTTATAGCCGAAAAACGCATATTTTTGCTGTATATGCAAATTACACGGTATTTATTTCATTCCAGGTGCTACTACATATACAGTTAGTAGTGAAAGCTACTATCAGATAGAGAATTTCACGGCGAACATTTCTGTTTTTGTTAAATTCAAATCGGATGCGTAGATCACAAGTTATAGCCGAAAAACGCATATTTTTGCTGTATATGCAAATTACACGGTATTTATTTCATTCCAGGTGCTACTACATATACAGTTAGTAGTGAAAGCTACTACCAGATAGAGAATTTCACGGCGAACATTTCTGTTTTTGTTAAATTCAAATCGGATGCGTAGATCACAAGTTATAGCCGAAAAACGCATATTTTTGCTGTATATGCAAATTACACGGTATTTATTTCATTCCAGGTGCTACTACATATACAGTTAGTAGTGAAAGCTACTACCAGATAGAGAATTTCACGGCGAACATTTCTGTTTTTGTTAAATTCAAATCGGATGCGTAGATCACAAGTTATAGCCGAAAAACGCATATTTTTGCTGTATATGCAAATTACACGGTATTTATTTCATTCCAGGTGCTACTACATATACAGTTAGTAGTGAAAGCTACTACCGGATAGAGAATTTCACGGCGAACATTTCTGTTTTTGTTAAATTCAAATCGGATGCGTAGATCACAAGTTATAGCCGAAAAACGCATATTTTTGCTGTATATGCAAATTACACGGTATTTATTTCATTCCAGGTGCTAGTAAATATACAGTTAGTAGTGAAAGCTACTATCAGATAGAGAATTTCACGGCGAACATTTCTGTTTTTGTTAAATTCAAATCGGATGCGTAGATCACAAGTTATAGCCGAAAAACGCATATTTTTGCTGTATATGCAAATTACACGGTATTTATTTCATTCCAGGTGCTACTACATATACAGTTAGTAGTGAAAGCTACTACCGGATAGAGAATTTCACGGCGAACATTTCTGTTTTTGTTAAATTCAAATCGGATGCGTAGATCACAAGTTATAGCCGAAAAACGCATATTTTTGCTGTATATGCAAATTACACGGTATTTATTTCATTCCAGGTGCTACTACATATACAGTTAGTAGTGAAAGCTACTACCAGATAGAGAATTTCACGGCGAACATTTCTGTTTTTGTTAAATTCAAATCGGATGCGTAGATCACAAGTTATAGCCGAAAAACGCATATTTTTGCTGTATATGCAAATTACACGGTATTTATTTCATTCCAGGTGCTACTACATATACAGTTAGTAGTGAAAGCTACTATCAGATAGAGAATTTCACGGCGAACATTTCTGTTTTTGTTAAATTCAAATCGGATGCGTAGATCACAAGTTATAGCCGAAAAACGCATATTTTTGCTGTATATGCAAATTACACGGTATTTATTTCATTCCAGGTGCTACTACATATACAGTTAGTAGTGAAAGCTACTATCAGATAGAGAATTTCACGGCGAACATTTCTGTTTTTGTTAAATTCAAATCGGATGCGTAGATCACAAGTTATAGCCGAAAAACGCATATTTTTGCTGTATATGCAAATTACACGGTATTTATTTCATTCCAGGTGCTACTACATATACAGTTAGTAGTGAAAGCTACTATCAGATAGAGAATTTCACGGCGAACATTTCTGTTTTTGTTAAATTCAAATCGGATGCGTAGATCACAAGTTATAGCCGAAAAACGCATATTTTTGCTGTATATGCAAATTACACGGTATTTATTTCATTCCAGGTGCTACTACATATACAGTTAGTAGTGAAAGCTACTATCAGATAGAGAATTTCACGGCGAACATTTCTGTTTTTGTTAAATTCAAATCGGATGCGTAGATCACAAGTTATAGCCGAAAAACGCATATTTTTGCTGTATATGCAAATTACACGGTATTTATTTCATTCCAGGTGCTACTACATATACAGTTAGTAGTGAAAGCTACTACCAGATAGAGAATTTCACGGCGAACATTTCTGTTTTTGTTAAATTCAAATCGGATGCGTAGATCACAAGTTATAGCCGAAAAACGCATATTTTTGCTGTATATGCAAATTACACGGTATTTATTTCATTCCAGGTGCTACTACATATACAGTTAGTAGTGAAAGCTACTACCGGATAGAGAATTTCACGGCGAACATTTCTGTTTTTGTTAAATTCAAATCGGATGCGTAGATCACAAGTTATAGCCGAAAAACGCATATTTTTGCTGTATATGCAAATTACACGGTATTTATTTCATTCCAGGTGCTACTACATATACAGTTAGTAGTGAAAGCTACTACCGGATAGAGAATTTCACGGCGAACATTTCTGTTTTTGTTAAATTCAAATCGGATGCGTAGATCACAAGTTATAGCCGAAAAACGCATATTTTTGCTGTATATGCAAATTACACGGTATTTATTTCATTCCAGGTGCTAGTAAATATACAGTTAGTAGTGAAAGCTACTATCAGATAGAGAATTTCACGGCGAACATTTCTGTTTTTGTTAAATTCAAATCGGATGCGTAGATCACAAGTTATAGCCGAAAAACGCATATTTTTGCTGTATATGCAAATTACACGGTATTTATTTCATTCCAGGTGCTACTACATATACAGTTAGTAGTGAAAGCTACTACCAGATAGAGAATTTCACGGCGAACATTTCTGTTTTTGTTAAATTCAAATCGGATGCGTAGATCACAAGTTATAGCCGAAAAACGCATATTTTTGCTGTATATGCAAATTACACGGTATTTATTTCATTCCAGGTGCTACTACATATACAGTTAGTAGTGAAAGCTACTACCAGATAGAGAATTTCACGGCGAACATTTCTGTTTTTGTTAAATTCAAATCGGATGCGTAGATCACAAGTTATAGCCGAAAAACGCATATTTTTGCTGTATATGCAAATTACACGGTATTTATTTCATTCCAGGTGCTAGTAAATATACAGTTAGTAGTGAAAGCTACTATCAGATAGAGAATTTCACGGCGAACATTTCTGTTTTTGTTAAATTCAAATCGGATGCGTAGATCACAAGTTATAGCCGAAAAACGCATATTTTTGCTGTATATGCAAATTACACGGTATTTATTTCATTCCAGGTGCTACTACATATACAGTTAGTAGTGAAAGCTACTACCGGATAGAGAATTTCACGGCGAACATTTCTGTTTTTGTTAAATTCAAATCGGATGCGTAGATCACAAGTTATAGCCGAAAAACGCATATTTTTGCTGTATATGCAAATTACACGGTATTTATTTCATTCCAGGTGCTAGTAAATATACAGTTAGTAGTGAAAGCTACTATCAGATAGAGAATTTCACGGCGAACATTTCTGTTTTTGTTAAATTCAAATCGGATGCGTAGATCACAAGTTATAGCCGAAAAACGCATATTTTTGCTGTATATGCAAATTACACGGTATTTATTTCATTCCAGGTGCTACTACATATACAGTTAGTAGTGAAAGCTACTACCGGATAGAGAATTTCACGGCGAACATTTCTGTTTTTGTTAAATTCAAATCGGATGCGTAGATCACAAGTTATAGCCGAAAAACGCATATTTTTGCTGTATATGCAAATTACACGGTATTTATTTCATTCCAGGTGCTACTACATATACAGTTAGTAGTGAAAGCTACTACCGGATAGAGAATTTCACGGCGAACATTTCTGTTTTTGTTAAATTCAAATCGGATGCGTAGATCACAAGTTATAGCCGAAAAACGCATATTTTTGCTGTATATGCAAATTACACGGTATTTATTTCATTCCAGGTGCTAGTAAATATACAGTTAGTAGTGAAAGCTACTATCAGATAGAGAATTTCACGGCGAACATTTCTGTTTTTGTTAAATTCAAATCGGATGCGTAGATCACAAGTTATAGCCGAAAAACGCATATTTTTGCTGTATATGCAAATTACACGGTATTTATTTCATTCCAGGTGCTACTACATATACAGTTAGTAGTGAAAGCTACTACCAGATAGAGAATTTCACGGCGAACATTTCTGTTTTTGTTAAATTCAAATCGGATGCGTAGATCACAAGTTATAGCCGAAAAACGCATATTTTTGCTGTATATGCAAATTACACGGTATTTATTTCATTCCAGGTGCTACTACATATACAGTTAGTAGTGAAAGCTACTACCAGATAGAGAATTTCACGGCGAACATTTCTGTTTTTGTTAAATTCAAATCGGATGCGTAGATCACAAGTTATAGCCGAAAAACGCATATTTTTGCTGTATATGCAAATTACACGGTATTTATTTCATTCCAGGTGCTAGTAAATATACAGTTAGTAGTGAAAGCTACTATCAGATAGAGAATTTCACGGCGAACATTTCTGTTTTTGTTAAATTCAAATCGGATGCGTAGATCACAAGTTATAGCCGAAAAACGCATATTTTTGCTGTATATGCAAATTACACGGTATTTATTTCATTCCAGGTGCTACTACATATACAGTTAGTAGTGAAAGCTACTACCGGATAGAGAATTTCACGGCGAACATTTCTGTTTCTGTTAAATTCAAATCGGATGCGTAGATCACAAGTTATAGCCGAAAAACGCATATTTTTGCTGTATATGCAAATTACACGGTATTTATTTCATTCCAGGTGCTACTACATATACAGTTAGTAGTGAAAGCTACTACCAGATAGAGAATTTCACGGCGAACATTTCTGTTTTTGTTAAATTCAAATCGGATGCGTAGATCACAAGTTATAGCCGAAAAACGCATATTTTTGCTGTATATGCAAATTACACGGTATTTATTTCATTCCAGGTGCTACTACATATACAGTTAGTAGTGAAAGCTACTATCAGATAGAGAATTTCACGGCGAACATTTCTGTTTTTGTTAAATTCAAATCGGATGCGTAGATCACAAGTTATAGCCGAAAAACGCATATTTTTGCTGTATATGCAAATTACACGGTATTTATTTCATTCCAGGTGCTAGTAAATATACAGTTAGTAGTGAAAGCTACTACCGGATAGAGAATTTCACGGCGAACATTTCTGTTTTTGTTAAATTCAAATCGGATGCGTAGATCACAAGTTATAGCCGAAAAACGCATATTTTTGCTGTATATGCAAATTACACGGTATTTATTTCATTCCAGGTGCTAGTAAATATACAGTTAGTAGTGAAAGCTACTACCGGATAGAGAATTTCACGGCGAACATTTCTGTTTTTGTTAAATTCAAATCGGATGCGTAGATCACAAGTTATAGCCGAAAAACGCATATTTTTGCTGTATATGCAAATTACACGGTATTTATTTCATTCCAGGTGCTACTACATATACAGTTAGTAGTGAAAGCTACTACCAGATAGAGAATTTCACGGCGAACATTTCTGTTTTTGTTAAATTCAAATCGGATGCGTAGATCACAAGTTATAGCCGAAAAACGCATATTTTTGCTGTATATGCAAATTACACGGTATTTATTTCATTCCAGGTGCTACTACATATACAGTTAGTAGTGAAAGCTACTACCAGATAGAGAATTTCACGGCGAACATTTCTGTTTTTGTTAAATTCAAATCGGATGCGTAGATCACAAGTTATAGCCGAAAAACGCATATTTTTGCTGTATATGCAAATTACACGGTATTTATTTCATTCCAGGTGCTACTACATATACAGTTAGTAGTGAAAGCTACTATCAGATAGAGAATTTCACGGCGAACATTTCTGTTTTTGTTAAATTCAAATCGGATGCGTAGATCACAAGTTATAGCCGAAAAACGCATATTTTTGCTGTATATGCAAATTACACGGTATTTATTTCATTCCAGGTGCTAGTAAATATACAGTTAGTAGTGAAAGCTACTACCGGATAGAGAATTTCACGGCGAACATTTCTGTTTTTGTTAAATTCAAATCGGATGCGTAGATCACAAGTTATAGCCGAAAAACGCATATTTTTGCTGTATATGCAAATTACACGGTATTTATTTCATTCCAGGTGCTAGTAAATATACAGTTAGTAGTGAAAGCTACTACCGGATAGAGAATTTCACGGCGAACATTTCTGTTTTTGTTAAATTCAAATCGGATGCGTAGATCACAAGTTATAGCCGAAAAACGCATATTTTTGCTGTATATGCAAATTATACGGTATTTATTTCATTCCAGGTGCTACTACATATACAGTTAGTAGTGAAAGCTACTATCAGATAGAGAATTTCACGGCGAACATTTCTGTTTTTGTTAAATTCAAATCGGATGCGTAGATCACAAGTTATAGCCGAAAAACGCATATTTTTGCTGTATATGCAAATTACACGGTATTTATTTCATTCCAGGTGCTACTACATATACAGTTAGTAGTGAAAGCTACTACCGGATAGAGAATTTCACGGCGAACATTTCTGTTTTTGTTAAATTCAAATCGGATGCGTAGATCACAAGTTATAGCCGAAAAACGCATATTTTTGCTGTATATGCAAATTACACGGTATTTATTTCATTCCAGGTGCTACTACATATACAGTTAGTAGTGAAAGCTACTATCAGATAGAGAATTTCACGGCGAACATTTCTGTTTTTGTTAAATTCAAATCGGATGCGTAGATCACAAGTTATAGCCGAAAAACGCATATTTTTGCTGTATATGCAAATTACACGGTATTTATTTCATTCCAGGTGCTAGTAAATATACAGTTAGTAGTGAAAGCTACTACCGGATAGAGAATTTCACGGCGAACATTTCTGTTTTTGTTAAATTCAAATCGGATGCGTAGATCACAAGTTATAGCCGAAAAACGCATATTTTTGCTGTATATGCAAATTACACGGTATTTATTTCATTCCAGGTGCTAGTAAATATACAGTTAGTAGTGAAAGCTACTACCGGATAGAGAATTTCACGGCGAACATTTCTGTTTTTGTTAAATTCAAATCGGATGCGTAGATCACAAGTTATAGCCGAAAAACGCATATTTTTGCTGTATATGCAAATTACACGGTATTTATTTCATTCCAGGTGCTAGTAAATATACAGTTAGTAGTGAAAGCTACTATCAGATAGAGAATTTCACGGCGAACATTTCTGTTTTTGTTAAATTCAAATCGGATGCGTAGATCACAAGTTATAGCCGAAAAACGCATATTTTTGCTGTATATGCAAATTACACGGTATTTATTTCATTCCAGGTGCTACTACATATACAGTTAGTAGTGAAAGCTACTATCAGATAGAGAATTTCACGGCGAACATTTCTGTTTTTGTTAAATTCAAATCGGATGCGTAGATCACAAGTTATAGCCGAAAAACGCATATTTTTGCTGTATATGCAAATTACACGGTATTTATTTCATTCCAGGTGCTAGTAAATATACAGTTAGTAGTGAAAGCTACTACCGGATAGAGAATTTCACGGCGAACATTTCTGTTTTTGTTAAATTCAAATCGGATGCGTAGATCACAAGTTATAGCCGAAAAACGCATATTTTTGCTGTATATGCAAATTACACGGTATTTATTTCATTCCAGGTGCTAGTAAATATACAGTTAGTAGTGAAAGCTACTACCGGATAGAGAATTTCACGGCGAACATTTCTGTTTTTGTTAAATTCAAATCGGATGCGTAGATCACAAGTTATAGCCGAAAAACGCATATTTTTGCTGTATATGCAAATTACACGGTATTTATTTCATTCCAGGTGCTAGTAAATATACAGTTAGTAGTGAAAGCTACTACCGGATAGAGAATTTCACGGCGAACATTTCTGTTTTTGTTAAATTCAAATCGGATGCGTAGATCACAAGTTATAGCCGAAAAACGCATATTTTTGCTGTATATGCAAATTACACGGTATTTATTTCATTCCAGGTGCTAGTAAATATACAGTTAGTAGTGAAAGCTACTATCAGATAGAGAATTTCACGGCGAACATTTCTGTTTTTGTTAAATTCAAATCGGATGCGTAGATCACAAGTTATAGCCGAAAAACGCATATTTTTGCTGTATATGCAAATTACACGGTATTTATTTCATTCCAGGTGCTACTACATATACAGTTAGTAGTGAAAGCTACTACCGGATAGAGAATTTCACGGCGAACATTTCTGTTTTTGTTAAATTCAAATCGGATGCGTAGATCACAAGTTATAGCCGAAAAACGCATATTTTTGCTGTATATGCAAATTACACGGTATTTATTTCATTCCAGGTGCTAGTAAATATACAGTTAGTAGTGAAAGCTACTATCAGATAGAGAATTTCACGGCGAACATTTCTGTTTTTGTTAAATTCAAATCGGATGCGTAGATCACAAGTTATAGCCGAAAAACGCATATTTTTGCTGTATATGCAAATTACACGGTATTTATTTCATTCCAGGTGCTAGTAAATATACAGTTAGTAGTGAAAGCTACTATCAGATAGAGAATTTCACGGCGAACATTTCTGTTTTTGTTAAATTCAAATCGGATGCGTAGATCACAAGTTATAGCCGAAAAACGCATATTTTTGCTGTATATGCAAATTACACGGTATTTATTTCATTCCAGGTGCTAGTAAATATACAGTTAGTAGTGAAAGCTACTACCGGATAGAGAATTTCACGGCGAACATTTCTGTTTTTGTTAAATTCAAATCGGATGCGTAGATCACAAGTTATAGCCGAAAAACGCATATTTTTGCTGTATATGCAAATTACACGGTATTTATTTCATTCCAGGTGCTAGTAAATATACAGTTAGTAGTGAAAGCTACTATCAGATAGAGAATTTCACGGCGAACATTTCTGTTTTTGTTAAATTCAAATCGGATGCGTAGATCACAAGTTATAGCCGAAAAACGCATATTTTTGCTGTATATGCAAATTACACGGTATTTATTTCATTCCAGGTGCTAGTAAATATACAGTTAGTAGTGAAAGCTACTACCGGATAGAGAATTTCACGGCGAACATTTCTGTTTTTGTTAAATTCAAATCGGATGCGTAGATCACAAGTTATAGCCGAAAAACGCATATTTTTGCTGTATATGCAAATTATACGGTATTTATTTCATTCCAGGTGCTACTACATATACAGTTAGTAGTGAAAGCTACTACCGGATAGAGAATTTCACGGCGAACATTTCTGTTTTTGTTAAATTCAAATCGGATGCGTAGATCACAAGTTATAGCCGAAAAACGCATATTTTTGCTGTATATGCAAATTACACGGTATTTATTTCATTCCAGGTGCTAGTAAATATACAGTTAGTAGTGAAAGCTACTATCAGATAGAGAATTTCACGGCGAACATTTCTGTTTTTGTTAAATTCAAATCGGATGCGTAGATCACAAGTTATAGCCGAAAAACGCATATTTTTGCTGTATATGCAAATTACACGGTATTTATTTCATTCCAGGTGCTACTACATATACAGTTAGTAGTGAAAGCTACTACCGGATAGAGAATTTCACGGCGAACATTTCTGTTTCTGTTAAATTCAAATCGGATGCGTAGATCACAAGTTATAGCCGAAAAACGCATATTTTTGCTGTATATGCAAATTACACGGTATTTATTTCATTCCAGGTGCTACTACATATACAGTTAGTAGTGAAAGCTACTACCAGATAGAGAATTTCACGGCGAACATTTCTGTTTTTGTTAAATTCAAATCGGATGCGTAGATCACAAGTTATAGCCGAAAAACGCATATTTTTGCTGTATATGCAAATTACACGGTATTTATTTCATTCCAGGTGCTACTACATATACAGTTAGTAGTGAAAGCTACTACCAGATAGAGAATTTCACGGCGAACATTTCTGTTTTTGTTAAATTCAAATCGGATGCGTAGATCACAAGTTATAGCCGAAAAACGCATATTTTTGCTGTATATGCAAATTACACGGTATTTATTTCATTCCAGGTGCTAGTAAATATACAGTTAGTAGTGAAAGCTACTATCAGATAGAGAATTTCACGGCGAACATTTCTGTTTTTGTTAAATTCAAATCGGATGCGTAGATCACAAGTTATAGCCGAAAAACGCATATTTTTGCTGTATATGCAAATTACACGGTATTTATTTCATTCCAGGTGCTACTACATATACAGTTAGTAGTGAAAGCTACTACCGGATAGAGAATTTCACGGCGAACATTTCTGTTTTTGTTAAATTCAAATCGGATGCGTAGATCACAAGTTATAGCCGAAAAACGCATATTTTTGCTGTATATGCAAATTACACGGTATTTATTTCATTCCAGGTGCTAGTAAATATACAGTTAGTAGTGAAAGCTACTATCAGATAGAGAATTTCACGGCGAACATTTCTGTTTTTGTTAAATTCAAATCGGATGCGTAGATCACAAGTTATAGCCGAAAAACGCATATTTTTGCTGTATATGCAAATTACACGGTATTTATTTCATTCCAGGTGCTACTACATATACAGTTAGTAGTGAAAGCTACTACCGGATAGAGAATTTCACGGCGAACATTTCTGTTTTTGTTAAATTCAAATCGGATGCGTAGATCACAAGTTATAGCCGAAAAACGCATATTTTTGCTGTATATGCAAATTACACGGTATTTATTTCATTCCAGGTGCTACTACATATACAGTTAGTAGTGAAAGCTACTATCAGATAGAGAATTTCACGGCGAACATTTCTGTTTTTGTTAAATTCAAATCGGATGCGTAGATCACAAGTTATAGCCGAAAAACGCATATTTTTGCTGTATATGCAAATTACACGGTATTTATTTCATTCCAGGTGCTAGTAAATATACAGTTAGTAGTGAAAGCTACTACCGGATAGAGAATTTCACGGCGAACATTTCTGTTTTTGTTAAATTCAAATCGGATGCGTAGATCACAAGTTATAGCCGAAAAACGCATATTTTTGCTGTATATGCAAATTACACGGTATTTATTTCATTCCAGGTGCTAGTAAATATACAGTTAGTAGTGAAAGCTACTATCAGATAGAGAATTTCACGGCGAACATTTCTGTTTTTGTTAAATTCAAATCGGATGCGTAGATCACAAGTTATAGCCGAAAAACGCATATTTTTGCTGTATATGCAAATTACACGGTATTTATTTCATTCCAGGTGCTAGTAAATATACAGTTAGTAGTGAAAGCTACTACCGGATAGAGAATTTCACGGCGAACATTTCTGTTTTTGTTAAATTCAAATCGGATGCGTAGATCACAAGTTATAGCCGAAAAACGCATATTTTTGCTGTATATGCAAATTACACGGTATTTATTTCATTCCAGGTGCTAGTAAATATACAGTTAGTAGTGAAAGCTACTATCAGATAGAGAATTTCACGGCGAACATTTCTGTTTTTGTTAAATTCAAATCGGATGCGTAGATCACAAGTTATAGCCGAAAAACGCATATTTTTGCTGTATATGCAAATTACACGGTATTTATTTCATTCCAGGTGCTAGTAAATATACAGTTAGTAGTGAAAGCTACTACCGGATAGAGAATTTCACGGCGAACATTTCTGTTTTTGTTAAATTCAAATCGGATGCGTAGATCACAAGTTATAGCCGAAAAACGCATATTTTTGCTGTATATGCAAATTATACGGTATTTATTTCATTCCAGGTGCTACTACATATACAGTTAGTAGTGAAAGCTACTACCGGATAGAGAATTTCACGGCGAACATTTCTGTTTTTGTTAAATTCAAATCGGATGCGTAGATCACAAGTTATAGCCGAAAAACGCATATTTTTGCTGTATATGCAAATTACACGGTATTTATTTCATTCCAGGTGCTAGTAAATATACAGTTAGTAGTGAAAGCTACTATCAGATAGAGAATTTCACGGCGAACATTTCTGTTTTTGTTAAATTCAAATCGGATGCGTAGATCACAAGTTATAGCCGAAAAACGCATATTTTTGCTGTATATGCAAATTACACGGTATTTATTTCATTCCAGGTGCTACTACATATACAGTTAGTAGTGAAAGCTACTACCGGATAGAGAATTTCACGGCGAACATTTCTGTTTCTGTTAAATTCAAATCGGATGCGTAGATCACAAGTTATAGCCGAAAAACGCATATTTTTGCTGTATATGCAAATTACACGGTATTTATTTCATTCCAGGTGCTACTACATATACAGTTAGTAGTGAAAGCTACTACCAGATAGAGAATTTCACGGCGAACATTTCTGTTTTTGTTAAATTCAAATCGGATGCGTAGATCACAAGTTATAGCCGAAAAACGCATATTTTTGCTGTATATGCAAATTACACGGTATTTATTTCATTCCAGGTGCTACTACATATACAGTTAGTAGTGAAAGCTACTACCAGATAGAGAATTTCACGGCGAACATTTCTGTTTTTGTTAAATTCAAATCGGATGCGTAGATCACAAGTTATAGCCGAAAAACGCATATTTTTGCTGTATATGCAAATTACACGGTATTTATTTCATTCCAGGTGCTAGTAAATATACAGTTAGTAGTGAAAGCTACTATCAGATAGAGAATTTCACGGCGAACATTTCTGTTTTTGTTAAATTCAAATCGGATGCGTAGATCACAAGTTATAGCCGAAAAACGCATATTTTTGCTGTATATGCAAATTACACGGTATTTATTTCATTCCAGGTGCTACTACATATACAGTTAGTAGTGAAAGCTACTACCGGATAGAGAATTTCACGGCGAACATTTCTGTTTTTGTTAAATTCAAATCGGATGCGTAGATCACAAGTTATAGCCGAAAAACGCATATTTTTGCTGTATATGCAAATTACACGGTATTTATTTCATTCCAGGTGCTAGTAAATATACAGTTAGTAGTGAAAGCTACTATCAGATAGAGAATTTCACGGCGAACATTTCTGTTTTTGTTAAATTCAAATCGGATGCGTAGATCACAAGTTATAGCCGAAAAACGCATATTTTTGCTGTATATGCAAATTACACGGTATTTATTTCATTCCAGGTGCTACTACATATACAGTTAGTAGTGAAAGCTACTACCGGATAGAGAATTTCACGGCGAACATTTCTGTTTTTGTTAAATTCAAATCGGATGCGTAGATCACAAGTTATAGCCGAAAAACGCATATTTTTGCTGTATATGCAAATTACACGGTATTTATTTCATTCCAGGTGCTACTACATATACAGTTAGTAGTGAAAGCTACTATCAGATAGAGAATTTCACGGCGAACATTTCTGTTTTTGTTAAATTCAAATCGGATGCGTAGATCACAAGTTATAGCCGAAAAACGCATATTTTTGCTGTATATGCAAATTACACGGTATTTATTTCATTCCAGGTGCTAGTAAATATACAGTTAGTAGTGAAAGCTACTACCGGATAGAGAATTTCACGGCGAACATTTCTGTTTTTGTTAAATTCAAATCGGATGCGTAGATCACAAGTTATAGCCGAAAAACGCATATTTTTGCTGTATATGCAAATTACACGGTATTTATTTCATTCCAGGTGCTAGTAAATATACAGTTAGTAGTGAAAGCTACTATCAGATAGAGAATTTCACGGCGAACATTTCTGTTTTTGTTAAATTCAAATCGGATGCGTAGATCACAAGTTATAGCCGAAAAACGCATATTTTTGCTGTATATGCAAATTACACGGTATTTATTTCATTCCAGGTGCTACTACATATACAGTTAGTAGTGAAAGCTACTATCAGATAGAGAATTTCACGGCGAACATTTCTGTTTTTGTTAAATTCAAATCGGATGCGTAGATCACAAGTTATAGCCGAAAAACGCATATTTTTGCTGTATATGCAAATTACACGGTATTTATTTCATTCCAGGTGCTAGTAAATATACAGTTAGTAGTGAAAGCTACTACCGGATAGAGAATTTCACGGCGAACATTTCTGTTTTTGTTAAATTCAAATCGGATGCGTAGATCACAAGTTATAGCCGAAAAACGCATATTTTTGCTGTATATGCAAATTACACGGTATTTATTTCATTCCAGGTGCTAGTAAATATACAGTTAGTAGTGAAAGCTACTACCGGATAGAGAATTTCACGGCGAACATTTCTGTTTTTGTTAAATTCAAATCGGATGCGTAGATCACAAGTTATAGCCGAAAAACGCATATTTTTGCTGTATATGCAAATTACACGGTATTTATTTCATTCCAGGTGCTAGTAAATATACAGTTAGTAGTGAAAGCTACTACCGGATAGAGAATTTCACGGCGAACATTTCTGTTTTTGTTAAATTCAAATCGGATGCGTAGATCACAAGTTATAGCCGAAAAACGCATATTTTTGCTGTATATGCAAATTACACGGTATTTATTTCATTCCAGGTGCTAGTAAATATACAGTTAGTAGTGAAAGCTACTACCGGATAGAGAATTTCACGGCGAACATTTCTGTTTTTGTTAAATTCAAATCGGATGCGTAGATCACAAGTTATAGCCGAAAAACGCATATTTTTGCTGTATATGCAAATTATACGGTATTTATTTCATTCCAGGTGCTACTACATATACAGTTAGTAGTGAAAGCTACTACCGGATAGAGAATTTCACGGCGAACATTTCTGTTTTTGTTAAATTCAAATCGGATGCGTAGATCACAAGTTATAGCCGAAAAACGCATATTTTTGCTGTATATGCAAATTACACGGTATTTATTTCATTCCAGGTGCTAGTAAATATACAGTTAGTAGTGAAAGCTACTATCAGATAGAGAATTTCACGGCGAACATTTCTGTTTTTGTTAAATTCAAATCGGATGCGTAGATCACAAGTTATAGCCGAAAAACGCATATTTTTGCTGTATATGCAAATTACACGGTATTTATTTCATTCCAGGTGCTACTACATATACAGTTAGTAGTGAAAGCTACTACCGGATAGAGAATTTCACGGCGAACATTTCTGTTTCTGTTAAATTCAAATCGGATGCGTAGATCACAAGTTATAGCCGAAAAACGCATATTTTTGCTGTATATGCAAATTACACGGTATTTATTTCATTCCAGGTGCTACTACATATACAGTTAGTAGTGAAAGCTACTACCAGATAGAGAATTTCACGGCGAACATTTCTGTTTTTGTTAAATTCAAATCGGATGCGTAGATCACAAGTTATAGCCGAAAAACGCATATTTTTGCTGTATATGCAAATTACACGGTATTTATTTCATTCCAGGTGCTACTACATATACAGTTAGTAGTGAAAGCTACTACCAGATAGAGAATTTCACGGCGAACATTTCTGTTTTTGTTAAATTCAAATCGGATGCGTAGATCACAAGTTATAGCCGAAAAACGCATATTTTTGCTGTATATGCAAATTACACGGTATTTATTTCATTCCAGGTGCTAGTAAATATACAGTTAGTAGTGAAAGCTACTATCAGATAGAGAATTTCACGGCGAACATTTCTGTTTTTGTTAAATTCAAATCGGATGCGTAGATCACAAGTTATAGCCGAAAAACGCATATTTTTGCTGTATATGCAAATTACACGGTATTTATTTCATTCCAGGTGCTACTACATATACAGTTAGTAGTGAAAGCTACTATCAGATAGAGAATTTCACGGCGAACATTTCTGTTTTTGTTAAATTCAAATCGGATGCGTAGATCACAAGTTATAGCCGAAAAACGCATATTTTTGCTGTATATGCAAATTACACGGTATTTATTTCATTCCAGGTGCTACTACATATACAGTTAGTAGTGAAAGCTACTACCGGATAGAGAATTTCACGGCGAACATTTCTGTTTTTGTTAAATTCAAATCGGATGCGTAGATCACAAGTTATAGCCGAAAAACGCATATTTTTGCTGTATATGCAAATTACACGGTATTTATTTCATTCCAGGTGCTACTACATATACAGTTAGTAGTGAAAGCTACTATCAGATAGAGAATTTCACGGCGAACATTTCTGTTTTTGTTAAATTCAAATCGGATGCGTAGATCACAAGTTATAGCCGAAAAACGCATATTTTTGCTGTATATGCAAATTACACGGTATTTATTTCATTCCAGGTGCTAGTAAATATACAGTTAGTAGTGAAAGCTACTACCGGATAGAGAATTTCACGGCGAACATTTCTGTTTTTGTTAAATTCAAATCGGATGCGTAGATCACAAGTTATAGCCGAAAAACGCATATTTTTGCTGTATATGCAAATTACACGGTATTTATTTCATTCCAGGTGCTAGTAAATATACAGTTAGTAGTGAAAGCTACTACCGGATAGAGAATTTCACGGCGAACATTTCTGTTTTTGTTAAATTCAAATCGGATGCGTAGATCACAAGTTATAGCCGAAAAACGCATATTTTTGCTGTATATGCAAATTACACGGTATTTATTTCATTCCAGGTGCTAGTAAATATACAGTTAGTAGTGAAAGCTACTATCAGATAGAGAATTTCACGGCGAACATTTCTGTTTTTGTTAAATTCAAATCGGATGCGTAGATCACAAGTTATAGCCGAAAAACGCATATTTTTGCTGTATATGCAAATTACACGGTATTTATTTCATTCCAGGTGCTACTACATATACAGTTAGTAGTGAAAGCTACTATCAGATAGAGAATTTCACGGCGAACATTTCTGTTTTTGTTAAATTCAAATCGGATGCGTAGATCACAAGTTATAGCCGAAAAACGCATATTTTTGCTGTATATGCAAATTACACGGTATTTATTTCATTCCAGGTGCTAGTAAATATACAGTTAGTAGTGAAAGCTACTACCGGATAGAGAATTTCACGGCGAACATTTCTGTTTTTGTTAAATTCAAATCGGATGCGTAGATCACAAGTTATAGCCGAAAAACGCATATTTTTGCTGTATATGCAAATTACACGGTATTTATTTCATTCCAGGTGCTACTACATATACAGTTAGTAGTGAAAGCTACTATCAGATAGAGAATTTCACGGCGAACATTTCTGTTTTTGTTAAATTCAAATCGGATGCGTAGATCACAAGTTATAGCCGAAAAACGCATATTTTTGCTGTATATGCAAATTACACGGTATTTATTTCATTCCAGGTGCTAGTAAATATACAGTTAGTAGTGAAAGCTACTACCGGATAGAGAATTTCACGGCGAACATTTCTGTTTTTGTTAAATTCAAATCGGATGCGTAGATCACAAGTTATAGCCGAAAAACGCATATTTTTGCTGTATATGCAAATTACACGGTATTTATTTCATTCCAGGTGCTAGTAAATATACAGTTAGTAGTGAAAGCTACTACCGGATAGAGAATTTCACGGCGAACATTTCTGTTTTTGTTAAATTCAAATCGGATGCGTAGATCACAAGTTATAGCCGAAAAACGCATATTTTTGCTGTATATGCAAATTACACGGTATTTATTTCATTCCAGGTGCTAGTAAATATACAGTTAGTAGTGAAAGCTACTACCGGATAGAGAATTTCACGGCGAACATTTCTGTTTTTGTTAAATTCAAATCGGATGCGTAGATCACAAGTTATAGCCGAAAAACGCATATTTTTGCTGTATATGCAAATTACACGGTATTTATTTCATTCCAGGTGCTAGTAAATATACAGTTAGTAGTGAAAGCTACTACCGGATAGAGAATTTCACGGCGAACATTTCTGTTTTTGTTAAATTCAAATCGGATGCGTAGATCACAAGTTATAGCCGAAAAACGCATATTTTTGCTGTATATGCAAATTATACGGTATTTATTTCATTCCAGGTGCTACTACATATACAGTTAGTAGTGAAAGCTACTATCAGATAGAGAATTTCACGGCGAACATTTCTGTTTTTGTTAAATTCAAATCGGATGCGTAGATCACAAGTTATAGCCGAAAAACGCATATTTTTGCTGTATATGCAAATTACACGGTATTTATTTCATTCCAGGTGCTAGTAAATATACAGTTAGTAGTGAAAGCTACTACCGGATAGAGAATTTCACGGCGAACATTTCTGTTTTTGTTAAATTCAAATCGGATGCGTAGATCACAAGTTATAGCCGAAAAACGCATATTTTTGCTGTATATGCAAATTACACGGTATTTATTTCATTCCAGGTGCTAGTAAATATACAGTTAGTAGTGAAAGCTACTACCGGATAGAGAATTTCACGGCGAACATTTCTGTTTTTGTTAAATTCAAATCGGATGCGTAGATCACAAGTTATAGCCGAAAAACGCATATTTTTGCTGTATATGCAAATTACACGGTATTTATTTCATTCCAGGTGCTAGTAAATATACAGTTAGTAGTGAAAGCTACTACCGGATAGAGAATTTCACGGCGAACATTTCTGTTTTTGTTAAATTCAAATCGGATGCGTAGATCACAAGTTATAGCCGAAAAACGCATATTTTTGCTGTATATGCAAATTACACGGTATTTATTTCATTCCAGGTGCTAGTAAATATACAGTTAGTAGTGAAAGCTACTACCGGATAGAGAATTTCACGGCGAACATTTCTGTTTTTGTTAAATTCAAATCGGATGCGTAGATCACAAGTTATAGCCGAAAAACGCATATTTTTGCTGTATATGCAAATTACACGGTATTTATTTCATTCCAGGTGCTAGTAAATATACAGTTAGTAGTGAAAGCTACTACCGGATAGAGAATTTCACGGCGAACATTTCTGTTTTTGTTAAATTCAAATCGGATGCGTAGATCACAAGTTATAGCCGAAAAACGCATATTTTTGCTGTATATGCAAATTACACGGTATTTATTTCATTCCAGGTGCTACTACATATACAGTTAGTAGTGAAAGCTACTACCGGATAGAGAATTTCACGGCGAACATTTCTGTTTTTGTTAAATTCAAATCGGATGCGTAGATCACAAGTTATAGCCGAAAAACGCATATTTTTGCTGTATATGCAAATTACACGGTATTTATTTCATTCCAGGTGCTAGTAAATATACAGTTAGTAGTGAAAGCTACTACCGGATAGAGAATTTCACGGCGAACATTTCTGTTTTTGTTAAATTCAAATCGGATGCGTAGATCACAAGTTATAGCCGAAAAACGCATATTTTTGCTGTATATGCAAATTACACGGTATTTATTTCATTCCAGGTGCTAGTAAATATACAGTTAGTAGTGAAAGCTACTACCGGATAGAGAATTTCACGGCGAACATTTCTGTTTTTGTTAAATTCAAATCGGATGCGTAGATCACAAGTTATAGCCGAAAAACGCATATTTTTGCTGTATATGCAAATTACACGGTATTTATTTCATTCCAGGTGCTAGTAAATATACAGTTAGTAGTGAAAGCTACTACCGGATAGAGAATTTCACGGCGAACATTTCTGTTTTTGTTAAATTCAAATCGGATGCGTAGATCACAAGTTATAGCCGAAAAACGCATATTTTTGCTGTATATGCAAATTACACGGTATTTATTTCATTCCAGGTGCTAGTAAATATACAGTTAGTAGTGAAAGCTACTACCGGATAGAGAATTTCACGGCGAACATTTCTGTTTTTGTTAAATTCAAATCGGATGCGTAGATCACAAGTTATAGCCGAAAAACGCATATTTTTGCTGTATATGCAAATTACACGGTATTTATTTCATTCCAGGTGCTAGTAAATATACAGTTAGTAGTGAAAGCTACTACCGGATAGAGAATTTCACGGCGAACATTTCTGTTTTTGTTAAATTCAAATCGGATGCGTAGATCACAAGTTATAGCCGAAAAACGCATATTTTTGCTGTATATGCAAATTATACGGTATTTATTTCATTCCAGGTGCTACTACATATACAGTTAGTAGTGAAAGCTACTATCAGATAGAGAATTTCACGGCGAACATTTCTGTTTTTGTTAAATTCAAATCGGATGCGTAGATCACAAGTTATAGCCGAAAAACGCATATTTTTGCTGTATATGCAAATTACACGGTATTTATTTCATTCCAGGTGCTACTACATATACAGTTAGTAGTGAAAGCTACTATCAGATAGAGAATTTCACGGCGAACATTTCTGTTTTTGTTAAATTCAAATCGGATGCGTAGATCACAAGTTATAGCCGAAAAACGCATATTTTTGCTGTATATGCAAATTACACGGTATTTATTTCATTCCAGGTGCTAGTAAATATACAGTTAGTAGTGAAAGCTACTACCGGATAGAGAATTTCACGGCGAACATTTCTGTTTCTGTTAAATTCAAATCGGATGCGTAGATCACAAGTTATAGCCGAAAAACGCATATTTTTGCTGTATATGCAAATTACACGGTATTTATTTCATTCCAGGTGCTAGTAAATATACAGTTAGTAGTGAAAGCTACTATCAGATAGAGAATTTCACGGCGAACATTTCTGTTTCTGTTAAATTCAAATCGGATGCGTAGATCACAAGTTATAGCCGAAAAACGCATATTTTTGCTGTATATGCAAATTACACGGTATTTATTTCATTCCAGGTGCTAGTAAATATACAGTTAGTAGTGAAAGCTACTACCGGATAGAGAATTTCACGGCGAACATTTCTGTTTTTGTTAAATTCAAATCGGATGCGTAGATCACAAGTTATAGCCGAAAAACGCATATTTTTGCTGTATATGCAAATTACACGGTATTTATTTCATTCCAGGTGCTAGTAAATATACAGTTAGTAGTGAAAGCTACTACCGGATAGAGAATTTCACGGCGAACATTTCTGTTTTTGTTAAATTCAAATCGGATGCGTAGATCACAAGTTATAGCCGAAAAACGCATATTTTTGCTGTATATGCAAATTACACGGTATTTATTTCATTCCAGGTGCTAGTAAATATACAGTTAGTAGTGAAAGCTACTACCGGATAGAGAATTTCACGGCGAACATTTCTGTTTTTGTTAAATTCAAATCGGATGCGTAGATCACAAGTTATAGCCGAAAAACGCATATTTTTGCTGTATATGCAAATTACACGGTATTTATTTCATTCCAGGTGCTAGTAAATATACAGTTAGTAGTGAAAGCTACTACCGGATAGAGAATTTCACGGCGAACATTTCTGTTTTTGTTAAATTCAAATCGGATGCGTAGATCACAAGTTATAGCCGAAAAACGCATATTTTTGCTGTATATGCAAATTATACGGTATTTATTTCATTCCAGGTGCTACTACATATACAGTTAGTAGTGAAAGCTACTATCAGATAGAGAATTTCACGGCGAACATTTCTGTTTTTGTTAAATTCAAATCGGATGCGTAGATCACAAGTTATAGCCGAAAAACGCATATTTTTGCTGTATATGCAAATTACACGGTATTTATTTCATTCCAGGTGCTACTACATATACAGTTAGTAGTGAAAGCTACTATCAGATAGAGAATTTCACGGCGAACATTTCTGTTTTTGTTAAATTCAAATCGGATGCGTAGATCACAAGTTATAGCCGAAAAACGCATATTTTTGCTGTATATGCAAATTACACGGTATTTATTTCATTCCAGGTGCTAGTAAATATACAGTTAGTAGTGAAAGCTACTACCGGATAGAGAATTTCACGGCGAACATTTCTGTTTCTGTTAAATTCAAATCGGATGCGTAGATCACAAGTTATAGCCGAAAAACGCATATTTTTGCTGTATATGCAAATTACACGGTATTTATTTCATTCCAGGTGCTAGTAAATATACAGTTAGTAGTGAAAGCTACTATCAGATAGAGAATTTCACGGCGAACATTTCTGTTTCTGTTAAATTCAAATCGGATGCGTAGATCACAAGTTATAGCCGAAAAACGCATATTTTTGCTGTATATGCAAATTACACGGTATTTATTTCATTCCAGGTGCTACTACATATACAGTTAGTAGTGAAAGCTACTATCAGATAGAGAATTTCACGGCGAACATTTCTGTTTTTGTTAAATTCAAATCGGATGCGTAGATCACAAGTTATAGCCGAAAAACGCATATTTTTGCTGTATATGCAAATTACTCGGTATTTATTTCATTCCAGGTGCTAGTAAATATACAGTTAGTAGTGAAAGCTACTACCGGATAGAGAATTTCACGGCGAACATTTCTGTTTTTGTTAAATTCAAATCGGATGCGTAGATCACAAGTTATAGCCGAAAAACGCATATTTTTGCTGTATATGCAAATTACACGGTATTTATTTCATTCCAGGTGCTAGTAAATATACAGTTAGTAGTGAAAGCTACTACCGGATAGAGAATTTCACGGCGAACATTTCTGTTTTTGTTAAATTCAAATCGGATGCGTAGATCACAAGTTATAGCCGAAAAACGCATATTTTTGCTGTATATGCAAATTATACGGTATTTATTTCATTCCAGGTGCTACTACATATACAGTTAGTAGTGAAAGCTACTATCAGATAGAGAATTTCACGGCGAACATTTCTGTTTTTGTTAAATTCAAATCGGATGCGTAGATCACAAGTTATAGCCGAAAAACGCATATTTTTGCTGTATATGCAAATTACACGGTATTTATTTCATTCCAGGTGCTACTACATATACAGTTAGTAGTGAAAGCTACTATCAGATAGAGAATTTCACGGCGAACATTTCTGTTTTTGTTAAATTCAAATCGGATGCGTAGATCACAAGTTATAGCCGAAAAACGCATATTTTTGCTGTATATGCAAATTACACGGTATTTATTTCATTCCAGGTGCTAGTAAATATACAGTTAGTAGTGAAAGCTACTACCGGATAGAGAATTTCACGGCGAACATTTCTGTTTCTGTTAAATTCAAATCGGATGCGTAGATCACAAGTTATAGCCGAAAAACGCATATTTTTGCTGTATATGCAAATTACACGGTATTTATTTCATTCCAGGTGCTAGTAAATATACAGTTAGTAGTGAAAGCTACTATCAGATAGAGAATTTCACGGCGAACATTTCTGTTTCTGTTAAATTCAAATCGGATGCGTAGATCACAAGTTATAGCCGAAAAACGCATATTTTTGCTGTATATGCAAATTACACGGTATTTATTTCATTCCAGGTGCTACTACATATACAGTTAGTAGTGAAAGCTACTATCAGATAGAGAATTTCACGGCGAACATTTCTGTTTTTGTTAAATTCAAATCGGATGCGTAGATCACAAGTTATAGCCGAAAAACGCATATTTTTGCTGTATATGCAAATTACTCGGTATTTATTTCATTCCAGGTGCTAGTAAATATACAGTTAGTAGTGAAAGCTACTACCGGATAGAGAATTTCACGGCGAACATTTCTGTTTCTGTTAAATTCAAATCGGATGCGTAGATCACAAGTTATAGCCGAAAAACGCATATTTTTGCTGTATATGCAAATTACACGGTATTTATTTCATTCCAGGTGCTAGTAAATATACAGTTAGTAGTGAAAGCTACTATCAGATAGAGAATTTCACGGCGAACATTTCTGTTTCTGTTAAATTCAAATCGGATGCGTAGATCACAAGTTATAGCCGAAAAACGCATATTTTTGCTGTATATGCAAATTACACGGTATTTATTTCATTCCAGGTGCTACTACATATACAGTTAGTAGTGAAAGCTACTACCAGATAGAGAATTTCACGGCGAACATTTCTGTTTTTGTTAAATTCAAATCGGATGCGTAGATCACAAGTTATAGCCGAAAAACGCATATTTTTGCTGTATATGCAAATTACACGGTATTTATTTCATTCCAGGTGCTACTACATATACAGTTAGTAGTGAAAGCTACTACCAGATAGAGAATTTCACGGCGAACATTTCTGTTTTTGTTAAATTCAAATCGGATGCGTAGATCACAAGTTATAGCCGAAAAACGCATATTTTTGCTGTATATGCAAATTACACGGTATTTATTTCATTCCAGGTGCTAGTAAATATACAGTTAGTAGTGAAAGCTACTATCAGATAGAGAATTTCACGGCGAACATTTCTGTTTTTGTTAAATTCAAATCGGATGCGTAGATCACAAGTTATAGCCGAAAAACGCATATTTTTGCTGTATATGCAAATTACACGGTATTTATTTCATTCCAGGTGCTACTACATATACAGTTAGTAGTGAAAGCTACTACCGGATAGAGAATTTCACGGCGAACATTTCTGTTTTTGTTAAATTCAAATCGGATGCGTAGATCACAAGTTATAGCCGAAAAACGCATATTTTTGCTGTATATGCAAATTACACGGTATTTATTTCATTCCAGGTGCTAGTAAATATACAGTTAGTAGTGAAAGCTACTACCGGATAGAGAATTTCACGGCGAACATTTCTGTTTTTGTTAAATTCAAATCGGATGCGTAGATCACAAGTTATAGCCGAAAAACGCATATTTTTGCTGTATATGCAAATTACACGGTATTTATTTCATTCCAGGTGCTAGTAAATATACAGTTAGTAGTGAAAGCTACTACCGGATAGAGAATTTCACGGCGAACATTTCTGTTTTTGTTAAATTCAAATCGGATGCGTAGATCACAAGTTATAGCCGAAAAACGCATATTTTTGCTGTATATGCAAATTACACGGTATTTATTTCATTCCAGGTGCTAGTAAATATACAGTTAGTAGTGAAAGCTACTACCGGATAGAGAATTTCACGGCGAACATTTCTGTTTTTGTTAAATTCAAATCGGATGCGTAGATCACAAGTTATAGCCGAAAAACGCATATTTTTGCTGTATATGCAAATTATACGGTATTTATTTCATTCCAGGTGCTACTACATATACAGTTAGTAGTGAAAGCTACTATCAGATAGAGAATTTCACGGCGAACATTTCTGTTTTTGTTAAATTCAAATCGGATGCGTAGATCACAAGTTATAGCCGAAAAACGCATATTTTTGCTGTATATGCAAATTACACGGTATTTATTTCATTCCAGGTGCTAGTAAATATACAGTTAGTAGTGAAAGCTAATACCGGATAGAGAATTTCACGGCGAACATTTCTGTTTTTGTTAAATTCAAATCGGATGCGTAGATCACAAGTTATAGCCGAAAAACGCATATTTTTGCTGTATATGCAAATTACACGGTATTTATTTCATTCCAGGTGCTACTACATATACAGTTAGTAGTGAAAGCTACTACCGGATAGAGAATTTCACGGCGAACATTTCTGTTTTTGTTAAATTCAAATCGGATGCGTAGATCACAAGTTATAGCCGAAAAACGCATATTTTTGCTGTATATGCAAATTACACGGTATTTATTTCATTCCAGGTGCTACTACATATACAGTTAGTAGTGAAAGCTACTACCGGATAGAGAATTTCACGGCGAACATTTCTGTTTTTGTTAAATTCAAATCGGATGCGTAGATCACAAGTTATAGCCGAAAAACGCATATTTTTGCTGTATATGCAAATTACACGGTATTTATTTCATTCCAGGTGCTACTACATATACAGTTAGTAGTGAAAGCTACTACCGGATAGAGAATTTCACGGCGAACATTTCTGTTTTTGTTAAATTCAAATCGGATGCGTAGATCACAAGTTATAGCCGAAAAACGCATATTTTTGCTGTATATGCAAATTACACGGTATTTATTTCATTCCAGGTGCTACTACATATACAGTTAGTAGTGAAAGCTACTACCGGATAGAGAATTTCACGGCGAACATTTCTGTTTTTGTTAAATTCAAATCGGATGCGTAGATCACAAGTTATAGCCGAAAAACGCATATTTTTGCTGTATATGCAAATTACACGGTATTTATTTCATTCCAGGTGCTAGTAAATATACAGTTAGTAGTGAAAGCTACTACCGGATAGAGAATTTCACGGCGAACATTTCTGTTTTTGTTAAATTCAAATCGGATGCGTAGATCACAAGTTATAGCCGAAAAACGCATATTTTTGCTGTATATGCAAATTACACGGTATTTATTTCATTCCAGGTGCTAGTAAATATACAGTTAGTAGTGAAAGCTACTACCGGATAGAGAATTTCACGGCGAACATTTCTGTTTTTGTTAAATTCAAATCGGATGCGTAGATCACAAGTTATAGCCGAAAAACGCATATTTTTGCTGTATATGCAAATTACACGGTATTTATTTCATTCCAGGTGCTACTACATATACAGTTAGTAGTGAAAGCTACTACCGGATAGAGAATTTCACGGCGAACATTTCTGTTTTTGTTAAATTCAAATCGGATGCGTAGATCACAAGTTATAGCCGAAAAACGCATATTTTTGCTGTATATGCAAATTACACGGTATTTATTTCATTCCAGGTGCTAGTAAATATACAGTTAGTAGTGAAAGCTACTACCGGATAGAGAATTTCACGGCGAACATTTCTGTTTTTGTTAAATTCAAATCGGATGCGTAGATCACAAGTTATAGCCGAAAAACGCATATTTTTGCTGTATATGCAAATTACACGGTATTTATTTCATTCCAGGTGCTACTACATATACAGTTAGTAGTGAAAGCTACTACCGGATAGAGAATTTCACGGCGAACATTTCTGTTTTTGTTAAATTCAAATCGGATGCGTAGATCACAAGTTATAGCCGAAAAACGCATATTTTTGCTGTATATGCAAATTACACGGTATTTATTTCATTCCAGGTGCTAGTAAATATACAGTTAGTAGTGAAAGCTACTATCAGATAGAGAATTTCACGGCGAACATTTCTGTTTTTGTTAAATTCAAATCGGATGCGTAGATCACAAGTTATAGCCGAAAAACGCATATTTTTGCTGTATATGCAAATTACACGGTATTTATTTCATTCCAGGTGCTAGTAAATATACAGTTAGTAGTGAAAGCTACTACCGGATAGAGAATTTCACGGCGAACATTTCTGTTTTTGTTAAATTCAAATCGGATGCGTAGATCACAAGTTATAGCCGAAAAACGCATATTTTTGCTGTATATGCAAATTACACGGTATTTATTTCATTCCAGGTGCTAGTAAATATACAGTTAGTAGTGAAAGCTACTACCGGATAGAGAATTTCACGGCGAACATTTCTGTTTTTGTTAAATTCAAATCGGATGCGTAGATCACAAGTTATAGCCGAAAAACGCATATTTTTGCTGTATATGCAAATTACACGGTATTTATTTCATTCCAGGTGCTAGTAAATATACAGTTAGTAGTGAAAGCTACTACCGGATAGAGAATTTCACGGCGAACATTTCTGTTTTTGTTAAATTCAAATCGGATGCGTAGATCACAAGTTATAGCCGAAAAACGCATATTTTTGCTGTATATGCAAATTACACGGTATTTATTTCATTCCAGGTGCTACTACATATACAGTTAGTAGTGAAAGCTACTACCGGATAGAGAATTTCACGGCGAACATTTCTGTTTTTGTTAAATTCAAATCGGATGCGTAGATCACAAGTTATAGCCGAAAAACGCATATTTTTGCTGTATATGCAAATTACACGGTATTTATTTCATTCCAGGTGCTAGTAAATATACAGTTAGTAGTGAAAGCTACTACCGGATAGAGAATTTCACGGCGAACATTTCTGTTTTTGTTAAATTCAAATCGGATGCGTAGATCACAAGTTATAGCCGAAAAACGCATATTTTTGCTGTATATGCAAATTACACGGTATTTATTTCATTCCAGGTGCTACTACATATACAGTTAGTAGTGAAAGCTACTACCGGATAGAGAATTTCACGGCGAACATTTCTGTTTTTGTTAAATTCAAATCGGATGCGTAGATCACAAGTTATAGCCGAAAAACGCATATTTTTGCTGTATATGCAAATTACACGGTATTTATTTCATTCCAGGTGCTACTACATATACAGTTAGTAGTGAAAGCTACTATCAGATAGAGAATTTCACGGCGAACATTTCTGTTTTTGTTAAATTCAAATCGGATGCGTAGATCACAAGTTATAGCCGAAAAACGCATATTTTTGCTGTATATGCAAATTACACGGTATTTATTTCATTCCAGGTGCTACTACATATACAGTTAGTAGTGAAAGCTACTATCAGATAGAGAATTTCACGGCGAACATTTCTGTTTTTGTTAAATTCAAATCGGATGCGTAGATCACAAGTTATAGCCGAAAAACGCATATTTTTGCTGTATATGCAAATTACACGGTATTTATTTCATTCCAGGTGCTAGTAAATATACAGTTAGTAGTGAAAGCTACTACCGGATAGAGAATTTCACGGCGAACATTTCTGTTTTTGTTAAATTCAAATCGGATGCGTAGATCACAAGTTATAGCCGAAAAACGCATATTTTTGCTGTATATGCAAATTACACGGTATTTATTTCATTCCAGGTGCTAGTAAATATACAGTTAGTAGTGAAAGCTACTACCGGATAGAGAATTTCACGGCGAACATTTCTGTTTTTGTTAAATTCAAATCGGATGCGTAGATCACAAGTTATAGCCGAAAAACGCATATTTTTGCTGTATATGCAAATTACACGGTATTTATTTCATTCCAGGTGCTAGTAAATATACAGTTAGTAGTGAAAGCTACTATCAGATAGAGAATTTCACGGCGAACATTTCTGTTTTTGTTAAATTCAAATCGGATGCGTAGATCACAAGTTATAGCCGAAAAACGCATATTTTTGCTGTATATGCAAATTACACGGTATTTATTTCATTCCAGGTGCTACTACATATACAGTTAGTAGTGAAAGCTACTACCGGATAGAGAATTTCACGGCGAACATTTCTGTTTTTGTTAAATTCAAATCGGATGCGTAGATCACAAGTTATAGCCGAAAAACGCATATTTTTGCTGTATATGCAAATTACACGGTATTTATTTCATTCCAGGTGCTAGTAAATATACAGTTAGTAGTGAAAGCTACTATCAGATAGAGAATTTCACGGCGAACATTTCTGTTTTTGTTAAATTCAAATCGGATGCGTAGATCACAAGTTATAGCCGAAAAACGCATATTTTTGCTGTATATGCAAATTACACGGTATTTATTTCATTCCAGGTGCTAGTAAATATACAGTTAGTAGTGAAAGCTACTACCGGATAGAGAATTTCACGGCGAACATTTCTGTTTTTGTTAAATTCAAATCGGATGCGTAGATCACAAGTTATAGCCGAAAAACGCATATTTTTGCTGTATATGCAAATTACACGGTATTTATTTCATTCCAGGTGCTAGTAAATATACAGTTAGTAGTGAAAGCTACTACCGGATAGAGAATTTCACGGCGAACATTTCTGTTTTTGTTAAATTCAAATCGGATGCGTAGATCACAAGTTATAGCCGAAAAACGCATATTTTTGCTGTATATGCAAATTACACGGTATTTATTTCATTCCAGGTGCTAGTAAATATACAGTTAGTAGTGAAAGCTACTACCGGATAGAGAATTTCACGGCGAACATTTCTGTTTTTGTTAAATTCAAATCGGATGCGTAGATCACAAGTTATAGCCGAAAAACGCATATTTTTGCTGTATATGCAAATTACACGGTATTTATTTCATTCCAGGTGCTACTACATATACAGTTAGTAGTGAAAGCTACTACCGGATAGAGAATTTCACGGCGAACATTTCTGTTTTTGTTAAATTCAAATCGGATGCGTAGATCACAAGTTATAGCCGAAAAACGCATATTTTTGCTGTATATGCAAATTACACGGTATTTATTTCATTCCAGGTGCTAGTAAATATACAGTTAGTAGTGAAAGCTACTACCGGATAGAGAATTTCACGGCGAACATTTCTGTTTTTGTTAAATTCAAATCGGATGCGTAGATCACAAGTTATAGCCGAAAAACGCATATTTTTGCTGTATATGCAAATTACACGGTATTTATTTCATTCCAGGTGCTACTACATATACAGTTAGTAGTGAAAGCTACTACCGGATAGAGAATTTCACGGCGAACATTTCTGTTTTTGTTAAATTCAAATCGGATGCGTAGATCACAAGTTATAGCCGAAAAACGCATATTTTTGCTGTATATGCAAATTACACGGTATTTATTTCATTCCAGGTGCTACTACATATACAGTTAGTAGTGAAAGCTACTATCAGATAGAGAATTTCACGGCGAACATTTCTGTTTTTGTTAAATTCAAATCGGATGCGTAGATCACAAGTTATAGCCGAAAAACGCATATTTTTGCTGTATATGCAAATTACACGGTATTTATTTCATTCCAGGTGCTACTACATATACAGTTAGTAGTGAAAGCTACTATCAGATAGAGAATTTCACGGCGAACATTTCTGTTTTTGTTAAATTCAAATCGGATGCGTAGATCACAAGTTATAGCCGAAAAACGCATATTTTTGCTGTATATGCAAATTACACGGTATTTATTTCATTCCAGGTGCTAGTAAATATACAGTTAGTAGTGAAAGCTACTACCGGATAGAGAATTTCACGGCGAACATTTCTGTTTTTGTTAAATTCAAATCGGATGCGTAGATCACAAGTTATAGCCGAAAAACGCATATTTTTGCTGTATATGCAAATTACACGGTATTTATTTCATTCCAGGTGCTAGTAAATATACAGTTAGTAGTGAAAGCTACTACCGGATAGAGAATTTCACGGCGAACATTTCTGTTTTTGTTAAATTCAAATCGGATGCGTAGATCACAAGTTATAGCCGAAAAACGCATATTTTTGCTGTATATGCAAATTACACGGTATTTATTTCATTCCAGGTGCTAGTAAATATACAGTTAGTAGTGAAAGCTACTACCGGATAGAGAATTTCACGGCGAACATTTCTGTTTTTGTTAAATTCAAATCGGATGCGTAGATCACAAGTTATAGCCGAAAAACGCATATTTTTGCTGTATATGCAAATTACACGGTATTTATTTCATTCCAGGTGCTAGTAAATATACAGTTAGTAGTGAAAGCTACTACCGGATAGAGAATTTCACGGCGAACATTTCTGTTTTTGTTAAATTCAAATCGGATGCGTAGATCACAAGTTATAGCCGAAAAACGCATATTTTTGCTGTATATGCAAATTACACGGTATTTATTTCATTCCAGGTGCTAGTAAATATACAGTTAGTAGTGAAAGCTACTACCGGATAGAGAATTTCACGGCGAACATTTCTGTTTTTGTTAAATTCAAATCGGATGCGTAGATCACAAGTTATAGCCGAAAAACGCATATTTTTGCTGTATATGCAAATTACACGGTATTTATTTCATTCCAGGTGCTACTACATATACAGTTAGTAGTGAAAGCTACTACCGGATAGAGAATTTCACGGCGAACATTTCTGTTTTTGTTAAATTCAAATCGGATGCGTAGATCACAAGTTATAGCCGAAAAACGCATATTTTTGCTGTATATGCAAATTACACGGTATTTATTTCATTCCAGGTGCTACTACATATACAGTTAGTAGTGAAAGCTACTATCAGATAGAGAATTTCACGGCGAACATTTCTGTTTTTGTTAAATTCAAATCGGATGCGTAGATCACAAGTTATAGCCGAAAAACGCATATTTTTGCTGTATATGCAAATTACACGGTATTTATTTCATTCCAGGTGCTAGTAAATATACAGTTAGTAGTGAAAGCTACTACCGGATAGAGAATTTCACGGCGAACATTTCTGTTTTTGTTAAATTCAAATCGGATGCGTAGATCACAAGTTATAGCCGAAAAACGCATATTTTTGCTGTATATGCAAATTACACGGTATTTATTTCATTCCAGGTGCTAGTAAATATACAGTTAGTAGTGAAAGCTACTACCGGATAGAGAATTTCACGGCGAACATTTCTGTTTTTGTTAAATTCAAATCGGATGCGTAGATCACAAGTTATAGCCGAAAAACGCATATTTTTGCTGTATATGCAAATTACACGGTATTTATTTCATTCCAGGTGCTAGTAAATATACAGTTAGTAGTGAAAGCTACTACCGGATAGAGAATTTCACGGCGAACATTTCTGTTTTTGTTAAATTCAAATCGGATGCGTAGATCACAAGTTATAGCCGAAAAACGCATATTTTTGCTGTATATGCAAATTACACGGTATTTATTTCATTCCAGGTGCTACTACATATACAGTTAGTAGTGAAAGCTACTACCGGATAGAGAATTTCACGGCGAACATTTCTGTTTTTGTTAAATTCAAATCGGATGCGTAGATCACAAGTTATAGCCGAAAAACGCATATTTTTGCTGTATATGCAAATTACACGGTATTTATTTCATTCCAGGTGCTACTACATATACAGTTAGTAGTGAAAGCTACTACCGGATAGAGAATTTCACGGCGAACATTTCTGTTTTTGTTAAATTCAAATCGGATGCGTAGATCACAAGTTATAGCCGAAAAACGCATATTTTTGCTGTATATGCAAATTACACGGTATTTATTTCATTCCAGGTGCTAGTAAATATACAGTTAGTAGTGAAAGCTACTACCGGATAGAGAATTTCACGGCGAACATTTCTGTTTTTGTTAAATTCAAATCGGATGCGTAGATCACAAGTTATAGCCGAAAAACGCATATTTTTGCTGTATATGCAAATTACACGGTATTTATTTCATTCCAGGTGCTAGTAAATATACAGTTAGTAGTGAAAGCTACTACCGGATAGAGAATTTCACGGCGAACATTTCTGTTTTTGTTAAATTCAAATCGGATGCGTAGATCACAAGTTATAGCCGAAAAACGCATATTTTTGCTGTATATGCAAATTACACGGTATTTATTTCATTCCAGGTGCTAGTAAATATACAGTTAGTAGTGAAAGCTACTACCGGATAGAGAATTTCACGGCGAACATTTCTGTTTTTGTTAAATTCAAATCGGATGCGTAGATCACAAGTTATAGCCGAAAAACGCATATTTTTGCTGTATATGCAAATTACACGGTATTTATTTCATTCCAGGTGCTACTACATATACAGTTAGTAGTGAAAGCTACTACCGGATAGAGAATTTCACGGCGAACATTTCTGTTTTTGTTAAATTCAAATCGGATGCGTAGATCACAAGTTATAGCCGAAAAACGCATATTTTTGCTGTATATGCAAATTACACGGTATTTATTTCATTCCAGGTGCTACTACATATACAGTTAGTAGTGAAAGCTACTATCAGATAGAGAATTTCACGGCGAACATTTCTGTTTTTGTTAAATTCAAATCGGATGCGTAGATCACAAGTTATAGCCGAAAAACGCATATTTTTGCTGTATATGCAAATTACACGGTATTTATTTCATTCCAGGTGCTACTACATATACAGTTAGTAGTGAAAGCTACTACCAGATAGAGAATTTCACGGCGAACATTTCTGTTTTTGTTAAATTCAAATCGGATGCGTAGATCACAAGTTATAGCCGAAAAACGCATATTTTTGCTGTATATGCAAATTACACGGTATTTATTTCATTCCAGGTGCTACTACATATACAGTTAGTAGTGAAAGCTACTACCGGATAGAGAATTTCACGGCGAACATTTCTGTTTTTGTTAAATTCAAATCGGATGCGTAGATCACAAGTTATAGCCGAAAAACGCATATTTTTGCTGTATATGCAAATTACACGGTATTTATTTCATTCCAGGTGCTAGTAAATATACAGTTAGTAGTGAAAGCTACTATCAGATAGAGAATTTCACGGCGAACATTTCTGTTTTTGTTAAATTCAAATCGGATGCGTAGATCACAAGTTATAGCCGAAAAACGCATATTTTTGCTGTATATGCAAATTACACGGTATTTATTTCATTCCAGGTGCTAGTAAATATACAGTTAGTAGTGAAAGCTACTACCGGATAGAGAATTTCACGGCGAACATTTCTGTTTTTGTTAAATTCAAATCGGATGCGTAGATCACAAGTTATAGCCGAAAAACGCATATTTTTGCTGTATATGCAAATTACACGGTATTTATTTCATTCCAGGTGCTAGTAAATATACAGTTAGTAGTGAAAGCTACTACCGGATAGAGAATTTCACGGCGAACATTTCTGTTTTTGTTAAATTCAAATCGGATGCGTAGATCACAAGTTATAGCCGAAAAACGCATATTTTTGCTGTATATGCAAATTACACGGTATTTATTTCATTCCAGGTGCTAGTAAATATACAGTTAGTAGTGAAAGCTACTATCAGATAGAGAATTTCACGGCGAACATTTCTGTTTTTGTTAAATTCAAATCGGATGCGTAGATCACAAGTTATAGCCGAAAAACGCATATTTTTGCTGTATATGCAAATTACACGGTATTTATTTCATTCCAGGTGCTACTACATATACAGTTAGTAGTGAAAGCTACTACCGGATAGAGAATTTCACGGCGAACATTTCTGTTTTTGTTAAATTCAAATCGGATGCGTAGATCACAAGTTATAGCCGAAAAACGCATATTTTTGCTGTATATGCAAATTACACGGTATTTATTTCATTCCAGGTGCTACTACATATACAGTTAGTAGTGAAAGCTACTACCGGATAGAGAATTTCACGGCGAACATTTCTGTTTTTGTTAAATTCAAATCGGATGCGTAGATCACAAGTTATAGCCGAAAAACGCATATTTTTGCTGTATATGCAAATTACACGGTATTTATTTCATTCCAGGTGCTACTACATATACAGTTAGTAGTGAAAGCTACTATCAGATAGAGAATTTCACGGCGAACATTTCTGTTTTTGTTAAATTCAAATCGGATGCGTAGATCACAAGTTATAGCCGAAAAACGCATATTTTTGCTGTATATGCAAATTACACGGTATTTATTTCATTCCAGGTGCTACTACATATACAGTTAGTAGTGAAAGCTACTACCAGATAGAGAATTTCACGGCGAACATTTCTGTTTTTGTTAAATTCAAATCGGATGCGTAGATCACAAGTTATAGCCGAAAAACGCATATTTTTGCTGTATATGCAAATTACACGGTATTTATTTCATTCCAGGTGCTAGTAAATATACAGTTAGTAGTGAAAGCTACTATCAGATAGAGAATTTCACGGCGAACATTTCTGTTTTTGTTAAATTCAAATCGGATGCGTAGATCACAAGTTATAGCCGAAAAACGCATATTTTTGCTGTATATGCAAATTACACGGTATTTATTTCATTCCAGGTGCTAGTAAATATACAGTTAGTAGTGAAAGCTACTATCAGATAGAGAATTTCACGGCGAACATTTCTGTTTTTGTTAAATTCAAATCGGATGCGTAGATCACAAGTTATAGCCGAAAAACGCATATTTTTGCTGTATATGCAAATTACACGGTATTTATTTCATTCCAGGTGCTAGTAAATATACAGTTAGTAGTGAAAGCTACTATCAGATAGAGAATTTCACGGCGAACATTTCTGTTTTTGTTAAATTCAAATCGGATGCGTAGATCACAAGTTATAGCCGAAAAACGCATATTTTTGCTGTATATGCAAATTACACGGTATTTATTTCATTCCAGGTGCTACTACATATACAGTTAGTAGTGAAAGCTACTACCGGATAGAGAATTTCACGGCGAACATTTCTGTTTTTGTTAAATTCAAATCGGATGCGTAGATCACAAGTTATAGCCGAAAAACGCATATTTTTGCTGTATATGCAAATTACACGGTATTTATTTCATTCCAGGTGCTACTACATATACAGTTAGTAGTGAAAGCTACTATCAGATAGAGAATTTCACGGCGAACATTTCTGTTTTTGTTAAATTCAAATCGGATGCGTAGATCACAAGTTATAGCCGAAAAACGCATATTTTTGCTGTATATGCAAATTACACGGTATTTATTTCATTCCAGGTGCTACTACATATACAGTTAGTAGTGAAAGCTACTACCAGATAGAGAATTTCACGGCGAACATTTCTGTTTTTGTTAAATTCAAATCGGATGCGTAGATCACAAGTTATAGCCGAAAAACGCATATTTTTGCTGTATATGCAAATTACACGGTATTTATTTCATTCCAGGTGCTAGTAAATATACAGTTAGTAGTGAAAGCTACTATCAGATAGAGAATTTCACGGCGAACATTTCTGTTTTTGTTAAATTCAAATCGGATGCGTAGATCACAAGTTATAGCCGAAAAACGCATATTTTTGCTGTATATGCAAATTACACGGTATTTATTTCATTCCAGGTGCTACTACATATACAGTTAGTAGTGAAAGCTACTACCGGATAGAGAATTTCACGGCGAACATTTCTGTTTTTGTTAAATTCAAATCGGATGCGTAGATCACAAGTTATAGCCGAAAAACGCATATTTTTGCTGTATATGCAAATTACACGGTATTTATTTCATTCCAGGTGCTACTACATATACAGTTAGTAGTGAAAGCTACTATCAGATAGAGAATTTCACGGCGAACATTTCTGTTTTTGTTAAATTCAAATCGGATGCGTAGATCACAAGTTATAGCCGAAAAACGCATATTTTTGCTGTATATGCAAATTACACGGTATTTATTTCATTCCAGGTGCTACTACATATACAGTTAGTAGTGAAAGCTACTACCAGATAGAGAATTTCACGGCGAACATTTCTGTTTTTGTTAAATTCAAATCGGATGCGTAGATCACAAGTTATAGCCGAAAAACGCATATTTTTGCTGTATATGCAAATTACACGGTATTTATTTCATTCCAGGTGCTACTACATATACAGTTAGTAGTGAAAGCTACTATCAGATAGAGAATTTCACGGCGAACATTTCTGTTTTTGTTAAATTCAAATCGGATGCGTAGATCACAAGTTATAGCCGAAAAACGCATATTTTTGCTGTATATGCAAATTACACGGTATTTATTTCATTCCAGGTGCTACTACATATACAGTTAGTAGTGAAAGCTACTATCAGATAGAGAATTTCACGGCGAACATTTCTGTTTTTGTTAAATTCAAATCGGATGCGTAGATCACAAGTTATAGCCGAAAAACGCATATTTTTGCTGTATATGCAAATTACACGGTATTTATTTCATTCCAGGTGCTAGTAAATATACAGTTAGTAGTGAAAGCTACTACCGGATAGAGAATTTCACGGCGAACATTTCTGTTTTTGTTAAATTCAAATCGGATGCGTAGATCACAAGTTATAGCCGAAAAACGCATATTTTTGCTGTATATGCAAATTACACGGTATTTATTTCATTCCAGGTGCTAGTAAATATACAGTTAGTAGTGAAAGCTACTACCGGATAGAGAATTTCACGGCGAACATTTCTGTTTTTGTTAAATTCAAATCGGATGCGTAGATCACAAGTTATAGCCGAAAAACGCATATTTTTGCTGTATATGCAAATTACACGGTATTTATTTCATTCCAGGTGCTACTACATATACAGTTAGTAGTGAAAGCTACTATCAGATAGAGAATTTCACGGCGAACATTTCTGTTTTTGTTAAATTCAAATCGGATGCGTAGATCACAAGTTATAGCCGAAAAACGCATATTTTTGCTGTATATGCAAATTACACGGTATTTATTTCATTCCAGGTGCTACTACATATACAGTTAGTAGTGAAAGCTACTACCGGATAGAGAATTTCACGGCGAACATTTCTGTTTTTGTTAAATTCAAATCGGATGCGTAGATCACAAGTTATAGCCGAAAAACGCATATTTTTGCTGTATATGCAAATTACACGGTATTTATTTCATTCCAGGTGCTACTACATATACAGTTAGTAGTGAAAGCTACTATCAGATAGAGAATTTCACGGCGAACATTTCTGTTTTTGTTAAATTCAAATCGGATGCGTAGATCACAAGTTATAGCCGAAAAACGCATATTTTTGCTGTATATGCAAATTACACGGTATTTATTTCATTCCAGGTGCTACTACATATACAGTTAGTAGTGAAAGCTACTACCAGATAGAGAATTTCACGGCGAACATTTCTGTTTTTGTTAAATTCAAATCGGATGCGTAGATCACAAGTTATAGCCGAAAAACGCATATTTTTGCTGTATATGCAAATTACACGGTATTTATTTCATTCCAGGTGCTAGTAAATATACAGTTAGTAGTGAAAGCTACTATCAGATAGAGAATTTCACGGCGAACATTTCTGTTTTTGTTAAATTCAAATCGGATGCGTAGATCACAAGTTATAGCCGAAAAACGCATATTTTTGCTGTATATGCAAATTACACGGTATTTATTTCATTCCAGGTGCTCCTACATATACAGTTAGTAGTGAAAGCTACTACCGGATAGAGAATTTCACGGCGAACATTTCTGTTTTTGTTAAATTCAAATCGGATGCGTAGATCACAAGTTATAGCCGAAAAACGCATATTTTTGCTGTATATGCAAATTACACGGTATTTATTTCATTCCAGGTGCTACTACATATACAGTTAGTAGTGAAAGCTACTACCAGATAGAGAATTTCACGGCGAACATTTCTGTTTTTGTTAAATTCAAATCGGATGCGTAGATCACAAGTTATAGCCGAAAAACGCATATTTTTGCTGTATATGCAAATTACACGGTATTTATTTCATTCCAGGTGCTAGTAAATATACAGTTAGTAGTGAAAGCTACTATCAGATAGAGAATTTCACGGCGAACATTTCTGTTTTTGTTAAATTCAAATCGGATGCGTAGATCACAAGTTATAGCCGAAAAACGCATATTTTTGCTGTATATGCAAATTACACGGTATTTATTTCATTCCAGGTGCTAGTAAATATACAGTTAGTAGTGAAAGCTACTACCGGATAGAGAATTTCACGGCGAACATTTCTGTTTTTGTTAAATTCAAATCGGATGCGTAGATCACAAGTTATAGCCGAAAAACGCATATTTTTGCTGTATATGCAAATTACACGGTATTTATTTCATTCCAGGTGCTAGTAAATATACAGTTAGTAGTGAAAGCTACTACCGGATAGAGAATTTCACGGCGAACATTTCTGTTTTTGTTAAATTCAAATCGGATGCGTAGATCACAAGTTATAGCCGAAAAACGCATATTTTTGCTGTATATGCAAATTACACGGTATTTATTTCATTCCAGGTGCTACTACATATACAGTTAGTAGTGAAAGCTACTATCAGATAGAGAATTTCACGGCGAACATTTCTGTTTTTGTTAAATTCAAATCGGATGCGTAGATCACAAGTTATAGCCGAAAAACGCATATTTTTGCTGTATATGCAAATTACACGGTATTTATTTCATTCCAGGTGCTACTACATATACAGTTAGTAGTGAAAGCTACTACCGGATAGAGAATTTCACGGCGAACATTTCTGTTTTTGTTAAATTCAAATCGGATGCGTAGATCACAAGTTATAGCCGAAAAACGCATATTTTTGCTGTATATGCAAATTACACGGTATTTATTTCATTCCAGGTGCTACTACATATACAGTTAGTAGTGAAAGCTACTATCAGATAGAGAATTTCACGGCGAACATTTCTGTTTTTGTTAAATTCAAATCGGATGCGTAGATCACAAGTTATAGCCGAAAAACGCATATTTTTGCTGTATATGCAAATTACACGGTATTTATTTCATTCCAGGTGCTACTACATATACAGTTAGTAGTGAAAGCTACTACCAGATAGAGAATTTCACGGCGAACATTTCTGTTTTTGTTAAATTCAAATCGGATGCGTAGATCACAAGTTATAGCCGAAAAACGCATATTTTTGCTGTATATGCAAATTACACGGTATTTATTTCATTCCAGGTGCTAGTAAATATACAGTTAGTAGTGAAAGCTACTATCAGATAGAGAATTTCACGGCGAACATTTCTGTTTTTGTTAAATTCAAATCGGATGCGTAGATCACAAGTTATAGCCGAAAAACGCATATTTTTGCTGTATATGCAAATTACACGGTATTTATTTCATTCCAGGTGCTCCTACATATACAGTTAGTAGTGAAAGCTACTACCGGATAGAGAATTTCACGGCGAACATTTCTGTTTTTGTTAAATTCAAATCGGATGCGTAGATCACAAGTTATAGCCGAAAAACGCATATTTTTGCTGTATATGCAAATTACACGGTATTTATTTCATTCCAGGTGCTACTACATATACAGTTAGTAGTGAAAGCTACTACCAGATAGAGAATTTCACGGCGAACATTTCTGTTTTTGTTAAATTCAAATCGGATGCGTAGATCACAAGTTATAGCCGAAAAACGCATATTTTTGCTGTATATGCAAATTACACGGTATTTATTTCATTCCAGGTGCTAGTAAATATACAGTTAGTAGTGAAAGCTACTATCAGATAGAGAATTTCACGGCGAACATTTCTGTTTTTGTTAAATTCAAATCGGATGCGTAGATCACAAGTTATAGCCGAAAAACGCATATTTTTGCTGTATATGCAAATTACACGGTATTTATTTCATTCCAGGTGCTACTACATATACAGTTAGTAGTGAAAGCTACTACCGGATAGAGAATTTCACGGCGAACATTTCTGTTTTTGTTAAATTCAAATCGGATGCGTAGATCACAAGTTATAGCCGAAAAACGCATATTTTTGCTGTATATGCAAATTACACGGTATTTATTTCATTCCAGGTGCTAGTAAATATACAGTTAGTAGTGAAAGCTACTATCAGATAGAGAATTTCACGGCGAACATTTCTGTTTTTGTTAAATTCAAATCGGATGCGTAGATCACAAGTTATAGCCGAAAAACGCATATTTTTGCTGTATATGCAAATTACACGGTATTTATTTCATTCCAGGTGCTACTACATATACAGTTAGTAGTGAAAGCTACTACCGGATAGAGAATTTCACGGCGAACATTTCTGTTTTTGTTAAATTCAAATCGGATGCGTAGATCACAAGTTATAGCCGAAAAACGCATATTTTTGCTGTATATGCAAATTACACGGTATTTATTTCATTCCAGGTGCTACTACATATACAGTTAGTAGTGAAAGCTACTATCAGATAGAGAATTTCACGGCGAACATTTCTGTTTTTGTTAAATTCAAATCGGATGCGTAGATCACAAGTTATAGCCGAAAAACGCATATTTTTGCTGTATATGCAAATTACACGGTATTTATTTCATTCCAGGTGCTACTACATATACAGTTAGTAGTGAAAGCTACTACCAGATAGAGAATTTCACGGCGAACATTTCTGTTTTTGTTAAATTCAAATCGGATGCGTAGATCACAAGTTATAGCCGAAAAACGCATATTTTTGCTGTATATGCAAATTACACGGTATTTATTTCATTCCAGGTGCTACTACATATACAGTTAGTAGTGAAAGCTACTATCAGATAGAGAATTTCACGGCGAACATTTCTGTTTTTGTTAAATTCAAATCGGATGCGTAGATCACAAGTTATAGCCGAAAAACGCATATTTTTGCTGTATATGCAAATTACACGGTATTTATTTCATTCCAGGTGCTCCTACATATACAGTTAGTAGTGAAAGCTACTACCGGATAGAGAATTTCACGGCGAACATTTCTGTTTTTGTTAAATTCAAATCGGATGCGTAGATCACAAGTTATAGCCGAAAAACGCATATTTTTGCTGTATATGCAAATTACACGGTATTTATTTCATTCCAGGTGCTACTACATATACAGTTAGTAGTGAAAGCTACTATCAGATAGAGAATTTCACGGCGAACATTTCTGTTTTTGTTAAATTCAAATCGGATGCGTAGATCACAAGTTATAGCCGAAAAACGCATATTTTTGCTGTATATGCAAATTACACGGTATTTATTTCATTCCAGGTGCTACTACATATACAGTTAGTAGTGAAAGCTACTACCGGATAGAGAATTTCACGGCGAACATTTCTGTTTTTGTTAAATTCAAATCGGATGCGTAGATCACAAGTTATAGCCGAAAAACGCATATTTTTGCTGTATATGCAAATTACACGGTATTTATTTCATTCCAGGTGCTACTACATATACAGTTAGTAGTGAAAGCTACTATCAGATAGAGAATTTCACGGCGAACATTTCTGTTTTTGTTAAATTCAAATCGGATGCGTAGATCACAAGTTATAGCCGAAAAACGCATATTTTTGCTGTATATGCAAATTACACGGTATTTATTTCATTCCAGGTGCTACTACATATACAGTTAGTAGTGAAAGCTACTACCAGATAGAGAATTTCACGGCGAACATTTCTGTTTTTGTTAAATTCAAATCGGATGCGTAGATCACAAGTTATAGCCGAAAAACGCATATTTTTGCTGTATATGCAAATTACACGGTATTTATTTCATTCCAGGTGCTAGTAAATATACAGTTAGTAGTGAAAGCTACTATCAGATAGAGAATTTCACGGCGAACATTTCTGTTTTTGTTAAATTCAAATCGGATGCGTAGATCACAAGTTATAGCCGAAAAACGCATATTTTTGCTGTATATGCAAATTACACGGTATTTATTTCATTCCAGGTGCTACTACATATACAGTTAGTAGTGAAAGCTACTATCAGATAGAGAATTTCACGGCGAACATTTCTGTTTTTGTTAAATTCAAATCGGATGCGTAGATCACAAGTTATAGCCGAAAAACGCATATTTTTGCTGTATATGCAAATTACACGGTATTTATTTCATTCCAGGTGCTAGTAAATATACAGTTAGTAGTGAAAGCTACTACCGGATAGAGAATTTCACGGCGAACATTTCTGTTTTTGTTAAATTCAAATCGGATGCGTAGATCACAAGTTATAGCCGAAAAACGCATATTTTTGCTGTATATGCAAATTACACGGTATTTATTTCATTCCAGGTGCTAGTAAATATACAGTTAGTAGTGAAAGCTACTACCGGATAGAGAATTTCACGGCGAACATTTCTGTTTTTGTTAAATTCAAATCGGATGCGTAGATCACAAGTTATAGCCGAAAAACGCATATTTTTGCTGTATATGCAAATTACACGGTATTTATTTCATTCCAGGTGCTAGTAAATATACAGTTAGTAGTGAAAGCTACTATCAGATAGAGAATTTCACGGCGAACATTTCTGTTTTTGTTAAATTCAAATCGGATGCGTAGATCACAAGTTATAGCCGAAAAACGCATATTTTTGCTGTATATGCAAATTACACGGTATTTATTTCATTCCAGGTGCTCCTACATATACAGTTAGTAGTGAAAGCTACTACCGGATAGAGAATTTCACGGCGAACATTTCTGTTTTTGTTAAATTCAAATCGGATGCGTAGATCACAAGTTATAGCCGAAAAACGCATATTTTTGCTGTATATGCAAATTACACGGTATTTATTTCATTCCAGGTGCTACTACATATACAGTTAGTAGTGAAAGCTACTATCAGATAGAGAATTTCACGGCGAACATTTCTGTTTTTGTTAAATTCAAATCGGATGCGTAGATCACAAGTTATAGCCGAAAAACGCATATTTTTGCTGTATATGCAAATTACACGGTATTTATTTCATTCCAGGTGCTACTACATATACAGTTAGTAGTGAAAGCTACTACCGGATAGAGAATTTCACGGCGAACATTTCTGTTTTTGTTAAATTCAAATCGGATGCGTAGATCACAAGTTATAGCCGAAAAACGCATATTTTTGCTGTATATGCAAATTACACGGTATTTATTTCATTCCAGGTGCTACTACATATACAGTTAGTAGTGAAAGCTACTATCAGATAGAGAATTTCACGGCGAACATTTCTGTTTTTGTTAAATTCAAATCGGATGCGTAGATCACAAGTTATAGCCGAAAAACGCATATTTTTGCTGTATATGCAAATTACACGGTATTTATTTCATTCCAGGTGCTACTACATATACAGTTAGTAGTGAAAGCTACTATCAGATAGAGAATTTCACGGCGAACATTTCTGTTTTTGTTAAATTCAAATCGGATGCGTAGATCACAAGTTATAGCCGAAAAACGCATATTTTTGCTGTATATGCAAATTACACGGTATTTATTTCATTCCAGGTGCTACTACATATACAGTTAGTAGTGAAAGCTACTATCAGATAGAGAATTTCACGGCGAACATTTCTGTTTTTGTTAAATTCAAATCGGATGCGTAGATCACAAGTTATAGCCGAAAAACGCATATTTTTGCTGTATATGCAAATTACACGGTATTTATTTCATTCCAGGTGCTCCTACATATACAGTTAGTAGTGAAAGCTACTACCGGATAGAGAATTTCACGGCGAACATTTCTGTTTTTGTTAAATTCAAATCGGATGCGTAGATCACAAGTTATAGCCGAAAAACGCATATTTTTGCTGTATATGCAAATTACACGGTATTTATTTCATTCCAGGTGCTACTACATATACAGTTAGTAGTGAAAGCTACTACCAGATAGAGAATTTCACGGCGAACATTTCTGTTTTTGTTAAATTCAAATCGGATGCGTAGATCACAAGTTATAGCCGAAAAACGCATATTTTTGCTGTATATGCAAATTACACGGTATTTATTTCATTCCAGGTGCTACTACATATACAGTTAGTAGTGAAAGCTACTACCAGATAGAGAATTTCACGGCGAACATTTCTGTTTTTGTTAAATTCAAATCGGATGCGTAGATCACAAGTTATAGCCGAAAAACGCATATTTTTGCTGTATATGCAAATTACACGGTATTTATTTCATTCCAGGTGCTACTACATATACAGTTAGTAGTGAAAGCTACTATCAGATAGAGAATTTCACGGCGAACATTTCTGTTTTTGTTAAATTCAAATCGGATGCGTAGATCACAAGTTATAGCCGAAAAACGCATATTTTTGCTGTATATGCAAATTACACGGTATTTATTTCATTCCAGGTGCTACTACATATACAGTTAGTAGTGAAAGCTACTATCAGATAGAGAATTTCACGGCGAACATTTCTGTTTTTGTTAAATTCAAATCGGATGCGTAGATCACAAGTTATAGCCGAAAAACGCATATTTTTGCTGTATATGCAAATTACACGGTATTTATTTCATTCCAGGTGCTACTACATATACAGTTAGTAGTGAAAGCTACTACCAGATAGAGAATTTCACGGCGAACATTTCTGTTTTTGTTAAATTCAAATCGGATGCGTAGATCACAAGTTATAGCCGAAAAACGCATATTTTTGCTGTATATGCAAATTACACGGTATTTATTTCATTCCAGGTGCTACTACATATACAGTTAGTAGTGAAAGCTACTACCAGATAGAGAATTTCACGGCGAACATTTCTGTTTTTGTTAAATTCAAATCGGATGCGTAGATCACAAGTTATAGCCGAAAAACGCATATTTTTGCTGTATATGCAAATTACACGGTATTTATTTCATTCCAGGTGCTAGTAAATATACAGTTAGTAGTGAAAGCTACTACCAGATAGAGAATTTCACGGCGAACATTTCTGTTTTTGTTAAATTCAAATCGGATGCGTAGATCACAAGTTATAGCCGAAAAACGCATATTTTTGCTGTATATGCAAATTACACGGTATTTATTTCATTCCAGGTGCTAGTAAATATACAGTTAGTAGTGAAAGCTACTATCAGATAGAGAATTTCACGGCGAACATTTCTGTTTTTGTTAAATTCAAATCGGATGCGTAGATCACAAGTTATAGCCGAAAAACGCATATTTTTGCTGTATATGCAAATTACACGGTATTTATTTCATTCCAGGTGCTACTACATATACAGTTAGTAGTGAAAGCTACTATCAGATAGAGAATTTCACGGCGAACATTTCTGTTTTTGTTAAATTCAAATCGGATGCGTAGATCACAAGTTATAGCCGAAAAACGCATATTTTTGCTGTATATGCAAATTACACGGTATTTATTTCATTCCAGGTGCTACTACATATACAGTTAGTAGTGAAAGCTACTACCAGATAGAGAATTTCACGGCGAACATTTCTGTTTTTGTTAAATTCAAATCGGATGCGTAGATCACAAGTTATAGCCGAAAAACGCATATTTTTGCTGTATATGCAAATTACACGGTATTTATTTCATTCCAGGTGCTACTACATATACAGTTAGTAGTGAAAGCTACTATCAGATAGAGAATTTCACGGCGAACATTTCTGTTTTTGTTAAATTCAAATCGGATGCGTAGATCACAAGTTATAGCCGAAAAACGCATATTTTTGCTGTATATGCAAATTACACGGTATTTATTTCATTCCAGGTGCTACTACATATACAGTTAGTAGTGAAAGCTACTACCGGATAGAGAATTTCACGGCGAACATTTCTGTTTTTGTTAAATTCAAATCGGATGCGTAGATCACAAGTTATAGCCGAAAAACGCATATTTTTGCTGTATATGCAAATTACACGGTATTTATTTCATTCCAGGTGCTACTACATATACAGTTAGTAGTGAAAGCTACTATCAGATAGAGAATTTCACGGCGAACATTTCTGTTTTTGTTAAATTCAAATCGGATGCGTAGATCACAAGTTATAGCCGAAAAACGCATATTTTTGCTGTATATGCAAATTACACGGTATTTATTTCATTCCAGGTGCTACTACATATACAGTTAGTAGTGAAAGCTACTATCAGATAGAGAATTTCACGGCGAACATTTCTGTTTTTGTTAAATTCAAATCGGATGCGTAGATCACAAGTTATAGCCGAAAAACGCATATTTTTGCTGTATATGCAAATTACACGGTATTTATTTCATTCCAGGTGCTACTACATATACAGTTAGTAGTGAAAGCTACTATCAGATAGAGAATTTCACGGCGAACATTTCTGTTTTTGTTAAATTCAAATCGGATGCGTAGATCACAAGTTATAGCCGAAAAACGCATATTTTTGCTGTATATGCAAATTACACGGTATTTATTTCATTCCAGGTGCTCCTACATATACAGTTAGTAGTGAAAGCTACTACCGGATAGAGAATTTCACGGCGAACATTTCTGTTTTTGTTAAATTCAAATCGGATGCGTAGATCACAAGTTATAGCCGAAAAACGCATATTTTTGCTGTATATGCAAATTACACGGTATTTATTTCATTCCAGGTGCTACTACATATACAGTTAGTAGTGAAAGCTACTACCAGATAGAGAATTTCACGGCGAACATTTCTGTTTTTGTTAAATTCAAATCGGATGCGTAGATCACAAGTTATAGCCGAAAAACGCATATTTTTGCTGTATATGCAAATTACACGGTATTTATTTCATTCCAGGTGCTACTACATATACAGTTAGTAGTGAAAGCTACTACCAGATAGAGAATTTCACGGCGAACATTTCTGTTTTTGTTAAATTCAAATCGGATGCGTAGATCACAAGTTATAGCCGAAAAACGCATATTTTTGCTGTATATGCAAATTACACGGTATTTATTTCATTCCAGGTGCTACTACATATACAGTTAGTAGTGAAAGCTACTATCAGATAGAGAATTTCACGGCGAACATTTCTGTTTTTGTTAAATTCAAATCGGATGCGTAGATCACAAGTTATAGCCGAAAAACGCATATTTTTGCTGTATATGCAAATTACACGGTATTTATTTCATTCCAGGTGCTACTACATATACAGTTAGTAGTGAAAGCTACTATCAGATAGAGAATTTCACGGCGAACATTTCTGTTTTTGTTAAATTCAAATCGGATGCGTAGATCACAAGTTATAGCCGAAAAACGCATATTTTTGCTGTATATGCAAATTACACGGTATTTATTTCATTCCAGGTGCTACTACATATACAGTTAGTAGTGAAAGCTACTACCAGATAGAGAATTTCACGGCGAACATTTCTGTTTTTGTTAAATTCAAATCGGATGCGTAGATCACAAGTTATAGCCGAAAAACGCATATTTTTGCTGTATATGCAAATTACACGGTATTTATTTCATTCCAGGTGCTACTACATATACAGTTAGTAGTGAAAGCTACTACCAGATAGAGAATTTCACGGCGAACATTTCTGTTTTTGTTAAATTCAAATCGGATGCGTAGATCACAAGTTATAGCCGAAAAACGCATATTTTTGCTGTATATGCAAATTACACGGTATTTATTTCATTCCAGGTGCTAGTAAATATACAGTTAGTAGTGAAAGCTACTACCAGATAGAGAATTTCACGGCGAACATTTCTGTTTTTGTTAAATTCAAATCGGATGCGTAGATCACAAGTTATAGCCGAAAAACGCATATTTTTGCTGTATATGCAAATTACACGGTATTTATTTCATTCCAGGTGCTAGTAAATATACAGTTAGTAGTGAAAGCTACTATCAGATAGAGAATTTCACGGCGAACATTTCTGTTTTTGTTAAATTCAAATCGGATGCGTAGATCACAAGTTATAGCCGAAAAACGCATATTTTTGCTGTATATGCAAATTACACGGTATTTATTTCATTCCAGGTGCTACTACATATACAGTTAGTAGTGAAAGCTACTATCAGATAGAGAATTTCACGGCGAACATTTCTGTTTTTGTTAAATTCAAATCGGATGCGTAGATCACAAGTTATAGCCGAAAAACGCATATTTTTGCTGTATATGCAAATTACACGGTATTTATTTCATTCCAGGTGCTACTACATATACAGTTAGTAGTGAAAGCTACTACCAGATAGAGAATTTCACGGCGAACATTTCTGTTTTTGTTAAATTCAAATCGGATGCGTAGATCACAAGTTATAGCCGAAAAACGCATATTTTTGCTGTATATGCAAATTACACGGTATTTATTTCATTCCAGGTGCTACTACATATACAGTTAGTAGTGAAAGCTACTACCAGATAGAGAATTTCACGGCGAACATTTCTGTTTTTGTTAAATTCAAATCGGATGCGTAGATCACAAGTTATAGCCGAAAAACGCATATTTTTGCTGTATATGCAAATTACACGGTATTTATTTCATTCCAGGTGCTAGTAAATATACAGTTAGTAGTGAAAGCTACTACCAGATAGAGAATTTCACGGCGAACATTTCTGTTTTTGTTAAATTCAAATCGGATGCGTAGATCACAAGTTATAGCCGAAAAACGCATATTTTTGCTGTATATGCAAATTACACGGTATTTATTTCATTCCAGGTGCTAGTAAATATACAGTTAGTAGTGAAAGCTACTATCAGATAGAGAATTTCACGGCGAACATTTCTGTTTTTGTTAAATTCAAATCGGATGCGTAGATCACAAGTTATAGCCGAAAAACGCATATTTTTGCTGTATATGCAAATTACACGGTATTTATTTCATTCCAGGTGCTACTACATATACAGTTAGTAGTGAAAGCTACTATCAGATAGAGAATTTCACGGCGAACATTTCTGTTTTTGTTAAATTCAAATCGGATGCGTAGATCACAAGTTATAGCCGAAAAACGCATATTTTTGCTGTATATGCAAATTACACGGTATTTATTTCATTCCAGGTGCTACTACATATACAGTTAGTAGTGAAAGCTACTATCAGATAGAGAATTTCACGGCGAACATTTCTGTTTTTGTTAAATTCAAATCGGATGCGTAGATCACAAGTTATAGCCGAAAAACGCATATTTTTGCTGTATATGCAAATTACACGGTATTTATTTCATTCCAGGTGCTACTACATATACAGTTAGTAGTGAAAGCTACTATCAGATAGAGAATTTCACGGCGAACATTTCTGTTTTTGTTAAATTCAAATCGGATGCGTAGATCACAAGTTATAGCCGAAAAACGCATATTTTTGCTGTATATGCAAATTACACGGTATTTATTTCATTCCAGGTGCTACTACATATACAGTTAGTAGTGAAAGCTACTACCAGATAGAGAATTTCACGGCGAACATTTCTGTTTTTGTTAAATTCAAATCGGATGCGTAGATCACAAGTTATAGCCGAAAAACGCATATTTTTGCTGTATATGCAAATTACACGGTATTTATTTCATTCCAGGTGCTAGTAAATATACAGTTAGTAGTGAAAGCTACTATCAGATAGAGAATTTCACGGCGAACATTTCTGTTTTTGTTAAATTCAAATCGGATGCGTAGATCACAAGTTATAGCCGAAAAACGCATATTTTTGCTGTATATGCAAATTACACGGTATTTATTTCATTCCAGGTGCTACTACATATACAGTTAGTAGTGAAAGCTACTACCGGATAGAGAATTTCACGGCGAACATTTCTGTTTTTGTTAAATTCAAATCGGATGCGTAGATCACAAGTTATAGCCGAAAAACGCATATTTTTGCTGTATATGCAAATTACACGGTATTTATTTCATTCCAGGTGCTACTACATATACAGTTAGTAGTGAAAGCTACTATCAGATAGAGAATTTCACGGCGAACATTTCTGTTTTTGTTAAATTCAAATCGGATGCGTAGATCACAAGTTATAGCCGAAAAACGCATATTTTTGCTGTATATGCAAATTACACGGTATTTATTTCATTCCAGGTGCTACTACATATACAGTTAGTAGTGAAAGCTACTATCAGATAGAGAATTTCACGGCGAACATTTCTGTTTTTGTTAAATTCAAATCGGATGCGTAGATCACAAGTTATAGCCGAAAAACGCATATTTTTGCTGTATATGCAAATTACACGGTATTTATTTCATTCCAGGTGCTACTACATATACAGTTAGTAGTGAAAGCTACTATCAGATAGAGAATTTCACGGCGAACATTTCTGTTTTTGTTAAATTCAAATCGGATGCGTAGATCACAAGTTATAGCCGAAAAACGCATATTTTTGCTGTATATGCAAATTACACGGTATTTATTTCATTCCAGGTGCTACTACATATACAGTTAGTAGTGAAAGCTACTATCAGATAGAGAATTTCACGGCGAACATTTCTGTTTTTGTTAAATTCAAATCGGATGCGTAGATCACAAGTTATAGCCGAAAAACGCATATTTTTGCTGTATATGCAAATTACACGGTATTTATTTCATTCCAGGTGCTACTACATATACAGTTAGTAGTGAAAGCTACTACCAGATAGAGAATTTCACGGCGAACATTTCTGTTTTTGTTAAATTCAAATCGGATGCGTAGATCACAAGTTATAGCCGAAAAACGCATATTTTTGCTGTATATGCAAATTACACGGTATTTATTTCATTCCAGGTGCTACTACATATACAGTTAGTAGTGAAAGCTACTACCAGATAGAGAATTTCACGGCGAACATTTCTGTTTTTGTTAAATTCAAATCGGATGCGTAGATCACAAGTTATAGCCGAAAAACGCATATTTTTGCTGTATATGCAAATTACACGGTATTTATTTCATTCCAGGTGCTAGTAAATATACAGTTAGTAGTGAAAGCTACTATCAGATAGAGAATTTCACGGCGAACATTTCTGTTTTTGTTAAATTCAAATCGGATGCGTAGATCACAAGTTATAGCCGAAAAACGCATATTTTTGCTGTATATGCAAATTACACGGTATTTATTTCATTCCAGGTGCTAGTAAATATACAGTTAGTAGTGAAAGCTACTACCGGATAGAGAATTTCACGGCGAACATTTCTGTTTTTGTTAAATTCAAATCGGATGCGTAGATCACAAGTTATAGCCGAAAAACGCATATTTTTGCTGTATATGCAAATTACACGGTATTTATTTCATTCCAGGTGCTAGTAAATATACAGTTAGTAGTGAAAGCTACTATCAGATAGAGAATTTCACGGCGAACATTTCTGTTTTTGTTAAATTCAAATCGGATGCGTAGATCACAAGTTATAGCCGAAAAACGCATATTTTTGCTGTATATGCAAATTACACGGTATTTATTTCATTCCAGGTGCTACTACATATACAGTTAGTAGTGAAAGCTACTACCGGATAGAGAATTTCACGGCGAACATTTCTGTTTTTGTTAAATTCAAATCGGATGCGTAGATCACAAGTTATAGCCGAAAAACGCATATTTTTGCTGTATATGCAAATTACACGGTATTTATTTCATTCCAGGTGCTACTACATATACAGTTAGTAGTGAAAGCTACTATCAGATAGAGAATTTCACGGCGAACATTTCTGTTTTTGTTAAATTCAAATCGGATGCGTAGATCACAAGTTATAGCCGAAAAACGCATATTTTTGCTGTATATGCAAATTACACGGTATTTATTTCATTCCAGGTGCTACTACATATACAGTTAGTAGTGAAAGCTACTACCAGATAGAGAATTTCACGGCGAACATTTCTGTTTTTGTTAAATTCAAATCGGATGCGTAGATCACAAGTTATAGCCGAAAAACGCATATTTTTGCTGTATATGCAAATTACACGGTATTTATTTCATTCCAGGTGCTAGTAAATATACAGTTAGTAGTGAAAGCTACTATCAGATAGAGAATTTCACGGCGAACATTTCTGTTTTTGTTAAATTCAAATCGGATGCGTAGATCACAAGTTATAGCCGAAAAACGCATATTTTTGCTGTATATGCAAATTACACGGTATTTATTTCATTCCAGGTGCTACTACATATACAGTTAGTAGTGAAAGCTACTATCAGATAGAGAATTTCACGGCGAACATTTCTGTTTTTGTTAAATTCAAATCGGATGCGTAGATCACAAGTTATAGCCGAAAAACGCATATTTTTGCTGTATATGCAAATTACACGGTATTTATTTCATTCCAGGTGCTACTACATATACAGTTAGTAGTGAAAGCTACTACCGGATAGAGAATTTCACGGCGAACATTTCTGTTTTTGTTAAATTCAAATCGGATGCGTAGATCACAAGTTATAGCCGAAAAACGCATATTTTTGCTGTATATGCAAATTACACGGTATTTATTTCATTCCAGGTGCTACTACATATACAGTTAGTAGTGAAAGCTACTATCAGATAGAGAATTTCACGGCGAACATTTCTGTTTTTGTTAAATTCAAATCGGATGCGTAGATCACAAGTTATAGCCGAAAAACGCATATTTTTGCTGTATATGCAAATTACACGGTATTTATTTCATTCCAGGTGCTACTACATATACAGTTAGTAGTGAAAGCTACTACCGGATAGAGAATTTCACGGCGAACATTTCTGTTTTTGTTAAATTCAAATCGGATGCGTAGATCACAAGTTATAGCCGAAAAACGCATATTTTTGCTGTATATGCAAATTACACGGTATTTATTTCATTCCAGGTGCTACTACATATACAGTTAGTAGTGAAAGCTACTACCAGATAGAGAATTTCACGGCGAACATTTCTGTTTTTGTTAAATTCAAATCGGATGCGTAGATCACAAGTTATAGCCGAAAAACGCATATTTTTGCTGTATATACAAATTACACGGTATTTATTTCATTCCAGGTGCTAGTAAATATACAGTTAGTAGTGAAAGCTACTATCAGATAGAGAATTTCACGGCGAACATTTCTGTTTTTGTTAAATTCAAATCGGATGCGTAGATCACAAGTTATAGCCGAAAAACGCATATTTTTGCTGTATATGCAAATTACACGGTATTTATTTCATTCCAGGTGCTACTACATATACAGTTAGTAGTGAAAGCTACTACCGGATAGAGAATTTCACGGCGAACATTTCTGTTTTTGTTAAATTCAAATCGGATGCGTAGATCACAAGTTATAGCCGAAAAACGCATATTTTTGCTGTATATGCAAATTACACGGTATTTATTTCATTCCAGGTGCTACTACATATACAGTTAGTAGTGAAAGCTACTATCAGATAGAGAATTTCACGGCGAACATTTCTGTTTTTGTTAAATTCAAATCGGATGCGTAGATCACAAGTTATAGCCGAAAAACGCATATTTTTGCTGTATATGCAAATTACACGGTATTTATTTCATTCCAGGTGCTACTACATATACAGTTAGTAGTGAAAGCTACTACCAGATAGAGAATTTCACGGCGAACATTTCTGTTTTTGTTAAATTCAAATCGGATGCGTAGATCACAAGTTATAGCCGAAAAACGCATATTTTTGCTGTATATGCAAATTACACGGTATTTATTTCATTCCAGGTGCTAGTAAATATACAGTTAGTAGTGAAAGCTACTATCAGATAGAGAATTTCACGGCGAACATTTCTGTTTTTGTTAAATTCAAATCGGATGCGTAGATCACAAGTTATAGCCGAAAAACGCATATTTTTGCTGTATATGCAAATTACACGGTATTTATTTCATTCCAGGTGCTACTACATATACAGTTAGTAGTGAAAGCTACTACCGGATAGAGAATTTCACGGCGAACATTTCTGTTTTTGTTAAATTCAAATCGGATGCGTAGATCACAAGTTATAGCCGAAAAACGCATATTTTTGCTGTATATGCAAATTACACGGTATTTATTTCATTCCAGGTGCTACTACATATACAGTTAGTAGTGAAAGCTACTATCAGATAGAGAATTTCACGGCGAACATTTCTGTTTTTGTTAAATTCAAATCGGATGCGTAGATCACAAGTTATAGCCGAAAAACGCATATTTTTGCTGTATATGCAAATTACACGGTATTTATTTCATTCCAGGTGCTACTACATATACAGTTAGTAGTGAAAGCTACTACCAGATAGAGAATTTCACGGCGAACATTTCTGTTTTTGTTAAATTCAAATCGGATGCGTAGATCACAAGTTATAGCCGAAAAACGCATATTTTTGCTGTATATGCAAATTACACGGTATTTATTTCATTCCAGGTGCTACTACATATACAGTTAGTAGTGAAAGCTACTATCAGATAGAGAATTTCACGGCGAACATTTCTGTTTTTGTTAAATTCAAATCGGATGCGTAGATCACAAGTTATAGCCGAAAAACGCATATTTTTGCTGTATATGCAAATTACACGGTATTTATTTCATTCCAGGTGCTACTACATATACAGTTAGTAGTGAAAGCTACTATCAGATAGAGAATTTCACGGCGAACATTTCTGTTTTTGTTAAATTCAAATCGGATGCGTAGATCACAAGTTATAGCCGAAAAACGCATATTTTTGCTGTATATGCAAATTACACGGTATTTATTTCATTCCAGGTGCTACTACATATACAGTTAGTAGTGAAAGCTACTACCGGATAGAGAATTTCACGGCGAACATTTCTGTTTTTGTTAAATTCAAATCGGATGCGTAGATCACAAGTTATAGCCGAAAAACGCATATTTTTGCTGTATATGCAAATTACACGGTATTTATTTCATTCCAGGTGCTACTACATATACAGTTAGTAGTGAAAGCTACTATCAGATAGAGAATTTCACGGCGAACATTTCTGTTTTTGTTAAATTCAAATCGGATGCGTAGATCACAAGTTATAGCCGAAAAACGCATATTTTTGCTGTATATGCAAATTACACGGTATTTATTTCATTCCAGGTGCTACTACATATACAGTTAGTAGTGAAAGCTACTACCGGATAGAGAATTTCACGGCGAACATTTCTGTTTTTGTTAAATTCAAATCGGATGCGTAGATCACAAGTTATAGCCGAAAAACGCATATTTTTGCTGTATATGCAAATTACACGGTATTTATTTCATTCCAGGTGCTACTACATATACAGTTAGTAGTGAAAGCTACTACCGGATAGAGAATTTCACGGCGAACATTTCTGTTTTTGTTAAATTCAAATCGGATGCGTAGATCACAAGTTATAGCCGAAAAACGCATATTTTTGCTGTATATGCAAATTACACGGTATTTATTTCATTCCAGGTGCTACTACATATACAGTTAGTAGTGAAAGCTACTATCAGATAGAGAATTTCACGGCGAACATTTCTGTTTTTGTTAAATTCAAATCGGATGCGTAGATCACAAGTTATAGCCGAAAAACGCATATTTTTGCTGTATATGCAAATTACACGGTATTTATTTCATTCCAGGTGCTACTACATATACAGTTAGTAGTGAAAGCTACTACCAGATAGAGAATTTCACGGCGAACATTTCTGTTTTTGTTAAATTCAAATCGGATGCGTAGATCACAAGTTATAGCCGAAAAACGCATATTTTTGCTGTATATGCAAATTACACGGTATTTATTTCATTCCAGGTGCTACTACATATACAGTTAGTAGTGAAAGCTACTATCAGATAGAGAATTTCACGGCGAACATTTCTGTTTTTGTTAAATTCAAATCGGATGCGTAGATCACAAGTTATAGCCGAAAAACGCATATTTTTGCTGTATATGCAAATTACACGGTATTTATTTCATTCCAGGTGCTACTACATATACAGTTAGTAGTGAAAGCTACTATCAGATAGAGAATTTCACGGCGAACATTTCTGTTTTTGTTAAATTCAAATCGGATGCGTAGATCACAAGTTATAGCCGAAAAACGCATATTTTTGCTGTATATGCAAATTACACGGTATTTATTTCATTCCAGGTGCTACTACATATACAGTTAGTAGTGAAAGCTACTACCGGATAGAGAATTTCACGGCGAACATTTCTGTTTTTGTTAAATTCAAATCGGATGCGTAGATCACAAGTTATAGCCGAAAAACGCATATTTTTGCTGTATATGCAAATTACACGGTATTTATTTCATTCCAGGTGCTACTACATATACAGTTAGTAGTGAAAGCTACTATCAGATAGAGAATTTCACGGCGAACATTTCTGTTTTTGTTAAATTCAAATCGGATGCGTAGATCACAAGTTATAGCCGAAAAACGCATATTTTTGCTGTATATGCAAATTACACGGTATTTATTTCATTCCAGGTGCTACTACATATACAGTTAGTAGTGAAAGCTACTACCGGATAGAGAATTTCACGGCGAACATTTCTGTTTTTGTTAAATTCAAATCGGATGCGTAGATCACAAGTTATAGCCGAAAAACGCATATTTTTGCTGTATATGCAAATTACACGGTATTTATTTCATTCCAGGTGCTACTACATATACAGTTAGTAGTGAAAGCTACTATCAGATAGAGAATTTCACGGCGAACATTTCTGTTTTTGTTAAATTCAAATCGGATGCGTAGATCACAAGTTATAGCCGAAAAACGCATATTTTTGCTGTATATGCAAATTACACGGTATTTATTTCATTCCAGGTGCTACTACATATACAGTTAGTAGTGAAAGCTACTACCAGATAGAGAATTTCACGGCGAACATTTCTGTTTTTGTTAAATTCAAATCGGATGCGTAGATCACAAGTTATAGCCGAAAAACGCATATTTTTGCTGTATATGCAAATTACACGGTATTTATTTCATTCCAGGTGCTAGTAAATATACAGTTAGTAGTGAAAGCTACTATCAGATAGAGAATTTCACGGCGAACATTTCTGTTTTTGTTAAATTCAAATCGGATGCGTAGATCACAAGTTATAGCCGAAAAACGCATATTTTTGCTGTATATGCAAATTACACGGTATTTATTTCATTCCAGGTGCTCCTACATATACAGTTAGTAGTGAAAGCTACTACCGGATAGAGAATTTCACGGCGAACATTTCTGTTTTTGTTAAATTCAAATCGGATGCGTAGATCACAAGTTATAGCCGAAAAACGCATATTTTTGCTGTATATGCAAATTACACGGTATTTATTTCATTCCAGGTGCTACTACATATACAGTTAGTAGTGAAAGCTACTACCAGATAGAGAATTTCACGGCGAACATTTCTGTTTTTGTTAAATTCAAATCGGATGCGTAGATCACAAGTTATAGCCGAAAAACGCATATTTTTGCTGTATATGCAAATTACACGGTATTTATTTCATTCCAGGTGCTAGTAAATATACAGTTAGTAGTGAAAGCTACTATCAGATAGAGAATTTCACGGCGAACATTTCTGTTTTTGTTAAATTCAAATCGGATGCGTAGATCACAAGTTATAGCCGAAAAACGCATATTTTTGCTGTATATGCAAATTACACGGTATTTATTTCATTCCAGGTGCTACTACATATACAGTTAGTAGTGAAAGCTACTACCGGATAGAGAATTTCACGGCGAACATTTCTGTTTTTGTTAAATTCAAATCGGATGCGTAGATCACAAGTTATAGCCGAAAAACGCATATTTTTGCTGTATATGCAAATTACACGGTATTTATTTCATTCCAGGTGCTACTACATATACAGTTAGTAGTGAAAGCTACTATCAGATAGAGAATTTCACGGCGAACATTTCTGTTTTTGTTAAATTCAAATCGGATGCGTAGATCACAAGTTATAGCCGAAAAACGCATATTTTTGCTGTATATGCAAATTACACGGTATTTATTTCATTCCAGGTGCTACTACATATACAGTTAGTAGTGAAAGCTACTACCGGATAGAGAATTTCACGGCGAACATTTCTGTTTTTGTTAAATTCAAATCGGATGCGTAGATCACAAGTTATAGCCGAAAAACGCATATTTTTGCTGTATATGCAAATTACACGGTATTTATTTCATTCCAGGTGCTACTACATATACAGTTAGTAGTGAAAGCTACTATCAGATAGAGAATTTCACGGCGAACATTTCTGTTTTTGTTAAATTCAAATCGGATGCGTAGATCACAAGTTATAGCCGAAAAACGCATATTTTTGCTGTATATGCAAATTACACGGTATTTATTTCATTCCAGGTGCTACTACATATACAGTTAGTAGTGAAAGCTACTACCAGATAGAGAATTTCACGGCGAACATTTCTGTTTTTGTTAAATTCAAATCGGATGCGTAGATCACAAGTTATAGCCGAAAAACGCATATTTTTGCTGTATATGCAAATTACACGGTATTTATTTCATTCCAGGTGCTACTACATATACAGTTAGTAGTGAAAGCTACTATCAGATAGAGAATTTCACGGCGAACATTTCTGTTTTTGTTAAATTCAAATCGGATGCGTAGATCACAAGTTATAGCCGAAAAACGCATATTTTTGCTGTATATGCAAATTACACGGTATTTATTTCATTCCAGGTGCTCCTACATATACAGTTAGTAGTGAAAGCTACTACCGGATAGAGAATTTCACGGCGAACATTTCTGTTTTTGTTAAATTCAAATCGGATGCGTAGATCACAAGTTATAGCCGAAAAACGCATATTTTTGCTGTATATGCAAATTACACGGTATTTATTTCATTCCAGGTGCTACTACATATACAGTTAGTAGTGAAAGCTACTATCAGATAGAGAATTTCACGGCGAACATTTCTGTTTTTGTTAAATTCAAATCGGATGCGTAGATCACAAGTTATAGCCGAAAAACGCATATTTTTGCTGTATATGCAAATTACACGGTATTTATTTCATTCCAGGTGCTACTACATATACAGTTAGTAGTGAAAGCTACTACCGGATAGAGAATTTCACGGCGAACATTTCTGTTTTTGTTAAATTCAAATCGGATGCGTAGATCACAAGTTATAGCCGAAAAACGCATATTTTTGCTGTATATGCAAATTACACGGTATTTATTTCATTCCAGGTGCTACTACATATACAGTTAGTAGTGAAAGCTACTATCAGATAGAGAATTTCACGGCGAACATTTCTGTTTTTGTTAAATTCAAATCGGATGCGTAGATCACAAGTTATAGCCGAAAAACGCATATTTTTGCTGTATATGCAAATTACACGGTATTTATTTCATTCCAGGTGCTACTACATATACAGTTAGTAGTGAAAGCTACTACCAGATAGAGAATTTCACGGCGAACATTTCTGTTTTTGTTAAATTCAAATCGGATGCGTAGATCACAAGTTATAGCCGAAAAACGCATATTTTTGCTGTATATGCAAATTACACGGTATTTATTTCATTCCAGGTGCTAGTAAATATACAGTTAGTAGTGAAAGCTACTATCAGATAGAGAATTTCACGGCGAACATTTCTGTTTTTGTTAAATTCAAATCGGATGCGTAGATCACAAGTTATAGCCGAAAAACGCATATTTTTGCTGTATATGCAAATTACACGGTATTTATTTCATTCCAGGTGCTCCTACATATACAGTTAGTAGTGAAAGCTACTACCGGATAGAGAATTTCACGGCGAACATTTCTGTTTTTGTTAAATTCAAATCGGATGCGTAGATCACAAGTTATAGCCGAAAAACGCATATTTTTGCTGTATATGCAAATTACACGGTATTTATTTCATTCCAGGTGCTACTACATATACAGTTAGTAGTGAAAGCTACTACCAGATAGAGAATTTCACGGCGAACATTTCTGTTTTTGTTAAATTCAAATCGGATGCGTAGATCACAAGTTATAGCCGAAAAACGCATATTTTTGCTGTATATGCAAATTACACGGTATTTATTTCATTCCAGGTGCTAGTAAATATACAGTTAGTAGTGAAAGCTACTATCAGATAGAGAATTTCACGGCGAACATTTCTGTTTTTGTTAAATTCAAATCGGATGCGTAGATCACAAGTTATAGCCGAAAAACGCATATTTTTGCTGTATATGCAAATTACACGGTATTTATTTCATTCCAGGTGCTACTACATATACAGTTAGTAGTGAAAGCTACTACCGGATAGAGAATTTCACGGCGAACATTTCTGTTTTTGTTAAATTCAAATCGGATGCGTAGATCACAAGTTATAGCCGAAAAACGCATATTTTTGCTGTATATGCAAATTACACGGTATTTATTTCATTCCAGGTGCTAGTAAATATACAGTTAGTAGTGAAAGCTACTATCAGATAGAGAATTTCACGGCGAACATTTCTGTTTTTGTTAAATTCAAATCGGATGCGTAGATCACAAGTTATAGCCGAAAAACGCATATTTTTGCTGTATATGCAAATTACACGGTATTTATTTCATTCCAGGTGCTACTACATATACAGTTAGTAGTGAAAGCTACTATCAGATAGAGAATTTCACGGCGAACATTTCTGTTTTTGTTAAATTCAAATCGGATGCGTAGATCACAAGTTATAGCCGAAAAACGCATATTTTTGCTGTATATGCAAATTACACGGTATTTATTTCATTCCAGGTGCTACTACATATACAGTTAGTAGTGAAAGCTACTACCGGATAGAGAATTTCACGGCGAACATTTCTGTTTTTGTTAAATTCAAATCGGATGCGTAGATCACAAGTTATAGCCGAAAAACGCATATTTTTGCTGTATATGCAAATTACACGGTATTTATTTCATTCCAGGTGCTACTACATATACAGTTAGTAGTGAAAGCTACTATCAGATAGAGAATTTCACGGCGAACATTTCTGTTTTTGTTAAATTCAAATCGGATGCGTAGATCACAAGTTATAGCCGAAAAACGCATATTTTTGCTGTATATGCAAATTACACGGTATTTATTTCATTCCAGGTGCTACTACATATACAGTTAGTAGTGAAAGCTACTACCAGATAGAGAATTTCACGGCGAACATTTCTGTTTTTGTTAAATTCAAATCGGATGCGTAGATCACAAGTTATAGCCGAAAAACGCATATTTTTGCTGTATATGCAAATTACACGGTATTTATTTCATTCCAGGTGCTACTACATATACAGTTAGTAGTGAAAGCTACTATCAGATAGAGAATTTCACGGCGAACATTTCTGTTTTTGTTAAATTCAAATCGGATGCGTAGATCACAAGTTATAGCCGAAAAACGCATATTTTTGCTGTATATGCAAATTACACGGTATTTATTTCATTCCAGGTGCTACTACATATACAGTTAGTAGTGAAAGCTACTATCAGATAGAGAATTTCACGGCGAACATTTCTGTTTTTGTTAAATTCAAATCGGATGCGTAGATCACAAGTTATAGCCGAAAAACGCATATTTTTGCTGTATATGCAAATTACACGGTATTTATTTCATTCCAGGTGCTACTACATATACAGTTAGTAGTGAAAGCTACTACCAGATAGAGAATTTCACGGCGAACATTTCTGTTTTTGTTAAATTCAAATCGGATGCGTAGATCACAAGTTATAGCCGAAAAACGCATATTTTTGCTGTATATGCAAATTACACGGTATTTATTTCATTCCAGGTGCTACTACATATACAGTTAGTAGTGAAAGCTACTACCAGATAGAGAATTTCACGGCGAACATTTCTGTTTTTGTTAAATTCAAATCGGATGCGTAGATCACAAGTTATAGCCGAAAAACGCATATTTTTGCTGTATATGCAAATTACACGGTATTTATTTCATTCCAGGTGCTAGTAAATATACAGTTAGTAGTGAAAGCTACTACCAGATAGAGAATTTCACGGCGAACATTTCTGTTTTTGTTAAATTCAAATCGGATGCGTAGATCACAAGTTATAGCCGAAAAACGCATATTTTTGCTGTATATGCAAATTACACGGTATTTATTTCATTCCAGGTGCTAGTAAATATACAGTTAGTAGTGAAAGCTACTATCAGATAGAGAATTTCACGGCGAACATTTCTGTTTTTGTTAAATTCAAATCGGATGCGTAGATCACAAGTTATAGCCGAAAAACGCATATTTTTGCTGTATATGCAAATTACACGGTATTTATTTCATTCCAGGTGCTACTACATATACAGTTAGTAGTGAAAGCTACTATCAGATAGAGAATTTCACGGCGAACATTTCTGTTTTTGTTAAATTCAAATCGGATGCGTAGATCACAAGTTATAGCCGAAAAACGCATATTTTTGCTGTATATGCAAATTACACGGTATTTATTTCATTCCAGGTGCTACTACATATACAGTTAGTAGTGAAAGCTACTATCAGATAGAGAATTTCACGGCGAACATTTCTGTTTTTGTTAAATTCAAATCGGATGCGTAGATCACAAGTTATAGCCGAAAAACGCATATTTTTGCTGTATATGCAAATTACACGGTATTTATTTCATTCCAGGTGCTACTACATATACAGTTAGTAGTGAAAGCTACTACCAGATAGAGAATTTCACGGCGAACATTTCTGTTTTTGTTAAATTCAAATCGGATGCGTAGATCACAAGTTATAGCCGAAAAACGCATATTTTTGCTGTATATGCAAATTACACGGTATTTATTTCATTCCAGGTGCTACTACATATACAGTTAGTAGTGAAAGCTACTATCAGATAGAGAATTTCACGGCGAACATTTCTGTTTTTGTTAAATTCAAATCGGATGCGTAGATCACAAGTTATAGCCGAAAAACGCATATTTTTGCTGTATATGCAAATTACACGGTATTTATTTCATTCCAGGTGCTACTACATATACAGTTAGTAGTGAAAGCTACTACCAGATAGAGAATTTCACGGCGAACATTTCTGTTTTTGTTAAATTCAAATCGGATGCGTAGATCACAAGTTATAGCCGAAAAACGCATATTTTTGCTGTATATGCAAATTACACGGTATTTATTTCATTCCAGGTGCTACTACATATACAGTTAGTAGTGAAAGCTACTACCAGATAGAGAATTTCACGGCGAACATTTCTGTTTTTGTTAAATTCAAATCGGATGCGTAGATCACAAGTTATAGCCGAAAAACGCATATTTTTGCTGTATATGCAAATTACACGGTATTTATTTCATTCCAGGTGCTACTACATATACAGTTAGTAGTGAAAGCTACTATCAGATAGAGAATTTCACGGCGAACATTTCTGTTTTTGTTAAATTCAAATCGGATGCGTAGATCACAAGTTATAGCCGAAAAACGCATATTTTTGCTGTATATGCAAATTACACGGTATTTATTTCATTCCAGGTGCTACTACATATACAGTTAGTAGTGAAAGCTACTATCAGATAGAGAATTTCACGGCGAACATTTCTGTTTTTGTTAAATTCAAATCGGATGCGTAGATCACAAGTTATAGCCGAAAAACGCATATTTTTGCTGTATATGCAAATTACACGGTATTTATTTCATTCCAGGTGCTACTACATATACAGTTAGTAGTGAAAGCTACTACCAGATAGAGAATTTCACGGCGAACATTTCTGTTTTTGTTAAATTCAAATCGGATGCGTAGATCACAAGTTATAGCCGAAAAACGCATATTTTTGCTGTATATGCAAATTACACGGTATTTATTTCATTCCAGGTGCTAGTAAATATACAGTTAGTAGTGAAAGCTACTATCAGATAGAGAATTTCACGGCGAACATTTCTGTTTTTGTTAAATTCAAATCGGATGCGTAGATCACAAGTTATAGCCGAAAAACGCATATTTTTGCTGTATATGCAAATTACACGGTATTTATTTCATTCCAGGTGCTACTACATATACAGTTAGTAGTGAAAGCTACTACCGGATAGAGAATTTCACGGCGAACATTTCTGTTTTTGTTAAATTCAAATCGGATGCGTAGATCACAAGTTATAGCCGAAAAACGCATATTTTTGCTGTATATGCAAATTACACGGTATTTATTTCATTCCAGGTGCTACTACATATACAGTTAGTAGTGAAAGCTACTATCAGATAGAGAATTTCACGGCGAACATTTCTGTTTTTGTTAAATTCAAATCGGATGCGTAGATCACAAGTTATAGCCGAAAAACGCATATTTTTGCTGTATATGCAAATTACACGGTATTTATTTCATTCCAGGTGCTACTACATATACAGTTAGTAGTGAAAGCTACTACCAGATAGAGAATTTCACGGCGAACATTTCTGTTTTTGTTAAATTCAAATCGGATGCGTAGATCACAAGTTATAGCCGAAAAACGCATATTTTTGCTGTATATGCAAATTACACGGTATTTATTTCATTCCAGGTGCTAGTAAATATACAGTTAGTAGTGAAAGCTACTATCAGATAGAGAATTTCACGGCGAACATTTCTGTTTTTGTTAAATTCAAATCGGATGCGTAGATCACAAGTTATAGCCGAAAAACGCATATTTTTGCTGTATATGCAAATTACACGGTATTTATTTCATTCCAGGTGCTAGTAAATATACAGTTAGTAGTGAAAGCTACTATCAGATAGAGAATTTCACGGCGAACATTTCTGTTTTTGTTAAATTCAAATCGGATGCGTAGATCACAAGTTATAGCCGAAAAACGCATATTTTTGCTGTATATGCAAATTACACGGTATTTATTTCATTCCAGGTGCTACTACATATACAGTTAGTAGTGAAAGCTACTACCGGATAGAGAATTTCACGGCGAACATTTCTGTTTTTGTTAAATTCAAATCGGATGCGTAGATCACAAGTTATAGCCGAAAAACGCATATTTTTGCTGTATATGCAAATTACACGGTATTTATTTCATTCCAGGTGCTACTACATATACAGTTAGTAGTGAAAGCTACTATCAGATAGAGAATTTCACGGCGAACATTTCTGTTTTTGTTAAATTCAAATCGGATGCGTAGATCACAAGTTATAGCCGAAAAACGCATATTTTTGCTGTATATGCAAATTACACGGTATTTATTTCATTCCAGGTGCTACTACATATACAGTTAGTAGTGAAAGCTACTACCAGATAGAGAATTTCACGGCGAACATTTCTGTTTTTGTTAAATTCAAATCGGATGCGTAGATCACAAGTTATAGCCGAAAAACGCATATTTTTGCTGTATATGCAAATTACACGGTATTTATTTCATTCCAGGTGCTAGTAAATATACAGTTAGTAGTGAAAGCTACTACCGGATAGAGAATTTCACGGCGAACATTTCTGTTTTTGTTAAATTCAAATCGGATGCGTAGATCACAAGTTATAGCCGAAAAACGCATATTTTTGCTGTATATGCAAATTACACGGTATTTATTTCATTCCAGGTGCTACTACATATACAGTTAGTAGTGAAAGCTACTACCAGATAGAGAATTTCACGGCGAACATTTCTGTTTTTGTTAAATTCAAATCGGATGCGTAGATCACAAGTTATAGCCGAAAAACGCATATTTTTGCTGTATATGCAAATTACACGGTATTTATTTCATTCCAGGTGCTACTACATATACAGTTAGTAGTGAAAGCTACTATCAGATAGAGAATTTCACGGCGAACATTTCTGTTTTTGTTAAATTCAAATCGGATGCGTAGATCACAAGTTATAGCCGAAAAACGCATATTTTTGCTGTATATGCAAATTACACGGTATTTATTTCATTCCAGGTGCTACTACATATACAGTTAGTAGTGAAAGCTACTATCAGATAGAGAATTTCACGGCGAACATTTCTGTTTTTGTTAAATTCAAATCGGATGCGTAGATCACAAGTTATAGCCGAAAAACGCATATTTTTGCTGTATATGCAAATTACACGGTATTTATTTCATTCCAGGTGCTACTACATATACAGTTAGTAGTGAAAGCTACTACCAGATAGAGAATTTCACGGCGAACATTTCTGTTTTTGTTAAATTCAAATCGGATGCGTAGATCACAAGTTATAGCCGAAAAACGCATATTTTTGCTGTATATGCAAATTACACGGTATTTATTTCATTCCAGGTGCTACTACATATACAGTTAGTAGTGAAAGCTACTACCAGATAGAGAATTTCACGGCGAACATTTCTGTTTTTGTTAAATTCAAATCGGATGCGTAGATCACAAGTTATAGCCGAAAAACGCATATTTTTGCTGTATATGCAAATTACACGGTATTTATTTCATTCCAGGTGCTACTACATATACAGTTAGTAGTGAAAGCTACTACCGGATAGAGAATTTCACGGCGAACATTTCTGTTTTTGTTAAATTCAAATCGGATGCGTAGATCACAAGTTATAGCCGAAAAACGCATATTTTTGCTGTATATGCAAATTACACGGTATTTATTTCATTCCAGGTGCTACTACATATACAGTTAGTAGTGAAAGCTACTATCAGATAGAGAATTTCACGGCGAACATTTCTGTTTTTGTTAAATTCAAATCGGATGCGTAGATCACAAGTTATAGCCGAAAAACGCATATTTTTGCTGTATATGCAAATTACACGGTATTTATTTCATTCCAGGTGCTACTACATATACAGTTAGTAGTGAAAGCTACTACCAGATAGAGAATTTCACGGCGAACATTTCTGTTTTTGTTAAATTCAAATCGGATGCGTAGATCACAAGTTATAGCCGAAAAACGCATATTTTTGCTGTATATGCAAATTACACGGTATTTATTTCATTCCAGGTGCTAGTAAATATACAGTTAGTAGTGAAAGCTACTACCGGATAGAGAATTTCACGGCGAACATTTCTGTTTCTGTTAAATTCAAATCGGATGCGTAGATCACAAGTTATAGCCGAAAAACGCATATTTTTGCTGTATATGCAAATTACACGGTATTTATTTCATTCCAGGTGCTACTACATATACAGTTAGTAGTGAAAGCTACTATCAGATAGAGAATTTCACGGCGAACATTTCTGTTTTTGTTAAATTCAAATCGGATGCGTAGATCACAAGTTATAGCCGAAAAACGCATATTTTTGCTGTATATGCAAATTACACGGTATTTATTTCATTCCAGGTGCTAGTAAATATACAGTTAGTAGTGAAAGCTACTATCAGATAGAGAATTTCACGGCGAACATTTCTGTTTTTGTTAAATTCAAATCGGATGCGTAGATCACAAGTTATAGCCGAAAAACGCATATTTTTGCTGTATATGCAAATTACACGGTATTTATTTCATTCCAGGTGCTACTACATATACAGTTAGTAGTGAAAGCTACTACCAGATAGAGAATTTCACGGCGAACATTTCTGTTTTTGTTAAATTCAAATCGGATGCGTAGATCACAAGTTATAGCCGAAAAACGCATATTTTTGCTGTATATGCAAATTACACGGTATTTATTTCATTCCAGGTGCTAGTAAATATACAGTTAGTAGTGAAAGCTACTATCAGATAGAGAATTTCACGGCGAACATTTCTGTTTTTGTTAAATTCAAATCGGATGCGTAGATCACAAGTTATAGCCGAAAAACGCATATTTTTGCTGTATATGCAAATTACACGGTATTTATTTCATTCCAGGTGCTACTACATATACAGTTAGTAGTGAAAGCTACTACCGGATAGAGAATTTCACGGCGAACATTTCTGTTTTTGTTAAATTCAAATCGGATGCGTAGATCACAAGTTATAGCCGAAAAACGCATATTTTTGCTGTATATGCAAATTACACGGTATTTATTTCATTCCAGGTGCTAGTAAATATACAGTTAGTAGTGAAAGCTACTATCAGATAGAGAATTTCACGGCGAACATTTCTGTTTTTGTTAAATTCAAATCGGATGCGTAGATCACAAGTTATAGCCGAAAAACGCATATTTTTGCTGTATATGCAAATTACACGGTATTTATTTCATTCCAGGTGCTACTACATATACAGTTAGTAGTGAAAGCTACTACCGGATAGAGAATTTCACGGCGAACATTTCTGTTTTTGTTAAATTCAAATCGGATGCGTAGATCACAAGTTATAGCCGAAAAACGCATATTTTTGCTGTATATGCAAATTACACGGTATTTATTTCATTCCAGGTGCTACTACATATACAGTTAGTAGTGAAAGCTACTACCAGATAGAGAATTTCACGGCGAACATTTCTGTTTTTGTTAAATTCAAATCGGATGCGTAGATCACAAGTTATAGCCGAAAAACGCATATTTTTGCTGTATATGCAAATTACACGGTATTTATTTCATTCCAGGTGCTACTACATATACAGTTAGTAGTGAAAGCTACTATCAGATAGAGAATTTCACGGCGAACATTTCTGTTTTTGTTAAATTCAAATCGGATGCGTAGATCACAAGTTATAGCCGAAAAACGCATATTTTTGCTGTATATGCAAATTACACGGTATTTATTTCATTCCAGGTGCTACTACATATACAGTTAGTAGTGAAAGCTACTATCAGATAGAGAATTTCACGGCGAACATTTCTGTTTTTGTTAAATTCAAATCGGATGCGTAGATCACAAGTTATAGCCGAAAAACGCATATTTTTGCTGTATATGCAAATTACACGGTATTTATTTCATTCCAGGTGCTACTACATATACAGTTAGTAGTGAAAGCTACTATCAGATAGAGAATTTCACGGCGAACATTTCTGTTTTTGTTAAATTCAAATCGGATGCGTAGATCACAAGTTATAGCCGAAAAACGCATATTTTTGCTGTATATGCAAATTACACGGTATTTATTTCATTCCAGGTGCTACTACATATACAGTTAGTAGTGAAAGCTACTATCAGATAGAGAATTTCACGGCGAACATTTCTGTTTTTGTTAAATTCAAATCGGATGCGTAGATCACAAGTTATAGCCGAAAAACGCATATTTTTGCTGTATATGCAAATTACACGGTATTTATTTCATTCCAGGTGCTACTACATATACAGTTAGTAGTGAAAGCTACTACCAGATAGAGAATTTCACGGCGAACATTTCTGTTTTTGTTAAATTCAAATCGGATGCGTAGATCACAAGTTATAGCCGAAAAACGCATATTTTTGCTGTATATGCAAATTACACGGTATTTATTTCATTCCAGGTGCTACTACATATACAGTTAGTAGTGAAAGCTACTACCAGATAGAGAATTTCACGGCGAACATTTCTGTTTTTGTTAAATTCAAATCGGATGCGTAGATCACAAGTTATAGCCGAAAAACGCATATTTTTGCTGTATATGCAAATTACACGGTATTTATTTCATTCCAGGTGCTACTACATATACAGTTAGTAGTGAAAGCTACTACCGGATAGAGAATTTCACGGCGAACATTTCTGTTTTTGTTAAATTCAAATCGGATGCGTAGATCACAAGTTATAGCCGAAAAACGCATATTTTTGCTGTATATGCAAATTACACGGTATTTATTTCATTCCAGGTGCTAGTAAATATACAGTTAGTAGTGAAAGCTACTATCAGATAGAGAATTTCACGGCGAACATTTCTGTTTTTGTTAAATTCAAATCGGATGCGTAGATCACAAGTTATAGCCGAAAAACGCATATTTTTGCTGTATATGCAAATTACACGGTATTTATTTCATTCCAGGTGCTACTACATATACAGTTAGTAGTGAAAGCTACTACCGGATAGAGAATTTCACGGCGAACATTTCTGTTTTTGTTAAATTCAAATCGGATGCGTAGATCACAAGTTATAGCCGAAAAACGCATATTTTTGCTGTATATGCAAATTACACGGTATTTATTTCATTCCAGGTGCTACTACATATACAGTTAGTAGTGAAAGCTACTACCAGATAGAGAATTTCACGGCGAACATTTCTGTTTTTGTTAAATTCAAATCGGATGCGTAGATCACAAGTTATAGCCGAAAAACGCATATTTTTGCTGTATATGCAAATTACACGGTATTTATTTCATTCCAGGTGCTACTACATATACAGTTAGTAGTGAAAGCTACTATCAGATAGAGAATTTCACGGCGAACATTTCTGTTTTTGTTAAATTCAAATCGGATGCGTAGATCACAAGTTATAGCCGAAAAACGCATATTTTTGCTGTATATGCAAATTACACGGTATTTATTTCATTCCAGGTGCTACTACATATACAGTTAGTAGTGAAAGCTACTATCAGATAGAGAATTTCACGGCGAACATTTCTGTTTTTGTTAAATTCAAATCGGATGCGTAGATCACAAGTTATAGCCGAAAAACGCATATTTTTGCTGTATATGCAAATTACACGGTATTTATTTCATTCCAGGTGCTACTACATATACAGTTAGTAGTGAAAGCTACTATCAGATAGAGAATTTCACGGCGAACATTTCTGTTTTTGTTAAATTCAAATCGGATGCGTAGATCACAAGTTATAGCCGAAAAACGCATATTTTTGCTGTATATGCAAATTACACGGTATTTATTTCATTCCAGGTGCTACTACATATACAGTTAGTAGTGAAAGCTACTATCAGATAGAGAATTTCACGGCGAACATTTCTGTTTTTGTTAAATTCAAATCGGATGCGTAGATCACAAGTTATAGCCGAAAAACGCATATTTTTGCTGTATATGCAAATTACACGGTATTTATTTCATTCCAGGTGCTACTACATATACAGTTAGTAGTGAAAGCTACTACCAGATAGAGAATTTCACGGCGAACATTTCTGTTTTTGTTAAATTCAAATCGGATGCGTAGATCACAAGTTATAGCCGAAAAACGCATATTTTTGCTGTATATGCAAATTACACGGTATTTATTTCATTCCAGGTGCTACTACATATACAGTTAGTAGTGAAAGCTACTACCGGATAGAGAATTTCACGGCGAACATTTCTGTTTTTGTTAAATTCAAATCGGATGCGTAGATCACAAGTTATAGCCGAAAAACGCATATTTTTGCTGTATATGCAAATTACACGGTATTTATTTCATTCCAGGTGCTACTACATATACAGTTAGTAGTGAAAGCTACTACCGGATAGAGAATTTCACGGCGAACATTTCTGTTTTTGTTAAATTCAAATCGGATGCGTAGATCACAAGTTATAGCCGAAAAACGCATATTTTTGCTGTATATGCAAATTACACGGTATTTATTTCATTCCAGGTGCTAGTAAATATACAGTTAGTAGTGAAAGCTACTATCAGATAGAGAATTTCACGGCGAACATTTCTGTTTTTGTTAAATTCAAATCGGATGCGTAGATCACAAGTTATAGCCGAAAAACGCATATTTTTGCTGTATATGCAAATTACACGGTATTTATTTCATTCCAGGTGCTACTACATATACAGTTAGTAGTGAAAGCTACTACCAGATAGAGAATTTCACGGCGAACATTTCTGTTTTTGTTAAATTCAAATCGGATGCGTAGATCACAAGTTATAGCCGAAAAACGCATATTTTTGCTGTATATGCAAATTACACGGTATTTATTTCATTCCAGGTGCTACTACATATACAGTTAGTAGTGAAAGCTACTACCAGATAGAGAATTTCACGGCGAACATTTCTGTTTTTGTTAAATTCAAATCGGATGCGTAGATCACAAGTTATAGCCGAAAAACGCATATTTTTGCTGTATATGCAAATTACACGGTATTTATTTCATTCCAGGTGCTAGTAAATATACAGTTAGTAGTGAAAGCTACTATCAGATAGAGAATTTCACGGCGAACATTTCTGTTTTTGTTAAATTCAAATCGGATGCGTAGATCACAAGTTATAGCCGAAAAACGCATATTTTTGCTGTATATGCAAATTACACGGTATTTATTTCATTCCAGGTGCTACTACATATACAGTTAGTAGTGAAAGCTACTACCGGATAGAGAATTTCACGGCGAACATTTCTGTTTTTGTTAAATTCAAATCGGATGCGTAGATCACAAGTTATAGCCGAAAAACGCATATTTTTGCTGTATATGCAAATTACACGGTATTTATTTCATTCCAGGTGCTAGTAAATATACAGTTAGTAGTGAAAGCTACTATCAGATAGAGAATTTCACGGCGAACATTTCTGTTTTTGTTAAATTCAAATCGGATGCGTAGATCACAAGTTATAGCCGAAAAACGCATATTTTTGCTGTATATGCAAATTACACGGTATTTATTTCATTCCAGGTGCTACTACATATACAGTTAGTAGTGAAAGCTACTACCGGATAGAGAATTTCACGGCGAACATTTCTGTTTTTGTTAAATTCAAATCGGATGCGTAGATCACAAGTTATAGCCGAAAAACGCATATTTTTGCTGTATATGCAAATTACACGGTATTTATTTCATTCCAGGTGCTACTACATATACAGTTAGTAGTGAAAGCTACTACCGGATAGAGAATTTCACGGCGAACATTTCTGTTTTTGTTAAATTCAAATCGGATGCGTAGATCACAAGTTATAGCCGAAAAACGCATATTTTTGCTGTATATGCAAATTACACGGTATTTATTTCATTCCAGGTGCTAGTAAATATACAGTTAGTAGTGAAAGCTACTATCAGATAGAGAATTTCACGGCGAACATTTCTGTTTTTGTTAAATTCAAATCGGATGCGTAGATCACAAGTTATAGCCGAAAAACGCATATTTTTGCTGTATATGCAAATTACACGGTATTTATTTCATTCCAGGTGCTACTACATATACAGTTAGTAGTGAAAGCTACTACCAGATAGAGAATTTCACGGCGAACATTTCTGTTTTTGTTAAATTCAAATCGGATGCGTAGATCACAAGTTATAGCCGAAAAACGCATATTTTTGCTGTATATGCAAATTACACGGTATTTATTTCATTCCAGGTGCTACTACATATACAGTTAGTAGTGAAAGCTACTACCAGATAGAGAATTTCACGGCGAACATTTCTGTTTTTGTTAAATTCAAATCGGATGCGTAGATCACAAGTTATAGCCGAAAAACGCATATTTTTGCTGTATATGCAAATTACACGGTATTTATTTCATTCCAGGTGCTAGTAAATATACAGTTAGTAGTGAAAGCTACTATCAGATAGAGAATTTCACGGCGAACATTTCTGTTTTTGTTAAATTCAAATCGGATGCGTAGATCACAAGTTATAGCCGAAAAACGCATATTTTTGCTGTATATGCAAATTACACGGTATTTATTTCATTCCAGGTGCTACTACATATACAGTTAGTAGTGAAAGCTACTACCGGATAGAGAATTTCACGGCGAACATTTCTGTTTCTGTTAAATTCAAATCGGATGCGTAGATCACAAGTTATAGCCGAAAAACGCATATTTTTGCTGTATATGCAAATTACACGGTATTTATTTCATTCCAGGTGCTACTACATATACAGTTAGTAGTGAAAGCTACTACCAGATAGAGAATTTCACGGCGAACATTTCTGTTTTTGTTAAATTCAAATCGGATGCGTAGATCACAAGTTATAGCCGAAAAACGCATATTTTTGCTGTATATGCAAATTACACGGTATTTATTTCATTCCAGGTGCTACTACATATACAGTTAGTAGTGAAAGCTACTATCAGATAGAGAATTTCACGGCGAACATTTCTGTTTTTGTTAAATTCAAATCGGATGCGTAGATCACAAGTTATAGCCGAAAAACGCATATTTTTGCTGTATATGCAAATTACACGGTATTTATTTCATTCCAGGTGCTAGTAAATATACAGTTAGTAGTGAAAGCTACTACCGGATAGAGAATTTCACGGCGAACATTTCTGTTTTTGTTAAATTCAAATCGGATGCGTAGATCACAAGTTATAGCCGAAAAACGCATATTTTTGCTGTATATGCAAATTACACGGTATTTATTTCATTCCAGGTGCTAGTAAATATACAGTTAGTAGTGAAAGCTACTACCGGATAGAGAATTTCACGGCGAACATTTCTGTTTTTGTTAAATTCAAATCGGATGCGTAGATCACAAGTTATAGCCGAAAAACGCATATTTTTGCTGTATATGCAAATTACACGGTATTTATTTCATTCCAGGTGCTACTACATATACAGTTAGTAGTGAAAGCTACTACCAGATAGAGAATTTCACGGCGAACATTTCTGTTTTTGTTAAATTCAAATCGGATGCGTAGATCACAAGTTATAGCCGAAAAACGCATATTTTTGCTGTATATGCAAATTACACGGTATTTATTTCATTCCAGGTGCTACTACATATACAGTTAGTAGTGAAAGCTACTACCAGATAGAGAATTTCACGGCGAACATTTCTGTTTTTGTTAAATTCAAATCGGATGCGTAGATCACAAGTTATAGCCGAAAAACGCATATTTTTGCTGTATATGCAAATTACACGGTATTTATTTCATTCCAGGTGCTACTACATATACAGTTAGTAGTGAAAGCTACTATCAGATAGAGAATTTCACGGCGAACATTTCTGTTTTTGTTAAATTCAAATCGGATGCGTAGATCACAAGTTATAGCCGAAAAACGCATATTTTTGCTGTATATGCAAATTACACGGTATTTATTTCATTCCAGGTGCTAGTAAATATACAGTTAGTAGTGAAAGCTACTACCGGATAGAGAATTTCACGGCGAACATTTCTGTTTTTGTTAAATTCAAATCGGATGCGTAGATCACAAGTTATAGCCGAAAAACGCATATTTTTGCTGTATATGCAAATTACACGGTATTTATTTCATTCCAGGTGCTAGTAAATATACAGTTAGTAGTGAAAGCTACTACCGGATAGAGAATTTCACGGCGAACATTTCTGTTTTTGTTAAATTCAAATCGGATGCGTAGATCACAAGTTATAGCCGAAAAACGCATATTTTTGCTGTATATGCAAATTATACGGTATTTATTTCATTCCAGGTGCTACTACATATACAGTTAGTAGTGAAAGCTACTATCAGATAGAGAATTTCACGGCGAACATTTCTGTTTTTGTTAAATTCAAATCGGATGCGTAGATCACAAGTTATAGCCGAAAAACGCATATTTTTGCTGTATATGCAAATTACACGGTATTTATTTCATTCCAGGTGCTACTACATATACAGTTAGTAGTGAAAGCTACTACCGGATAGAGAATTTCACGGCGAACATTTCTGTTTTTGTTAAATTCAAATCGGATGCGTAGATCACAAGTTATAGCCGAAAAACGCATATTTTTGCTGTATATGCAAATTACACGGTATTTATTTCATTCCAGGTGCTACTACATATACAGTTAGTAGTGAAAGCTACTATCAGATAGAGAATTTCACGGCGAACATTTCTGTTTTTGTTAAATTCAAATCGGATGCGTAGATCACAAGTTATAGCCGAAAAACGCATATTTTTGCTGTATATGCAAATTACACGGTATTTATTTCATTCCAGGTGCTAGTAAATATACAGTTAGTAGTGAAAGCTACTACCGGATAGAGAATTTCACGGCGAACATTTCTGTTTTTGTTAAATTCAAATCGGATGCGTAGATCACAAGTTATAGCCGAAAAACGCATATTTTTGCTGTATATGCAAATTACACGGTATTTATTTCATTCCAGGTGCTAGTAAATATACAGTTAGTAGTGAAAGCTACTACCGGATAGAGAATTTCACGGCGAACATTTCTGTTTTTGTTAAATTCAAATCGGATGCGTAGATCACAAGTTATAGCCGAAAAACGCATATTTTTGCTGTATATGCAAATTACACGGTATTTATTTCATTCCAGGTGCTAGTAAATATACAGTTAGTAGTGAAAGCTACTATCAGATAGAGAATTTCACGGCGAACATTTCTGTTTTTGTTAAATTCAAATCGGATGCGTAGATCACAAGTTATAGCCGAAAAACGCATATTTTTGCTGTATATGCAAATTACACGGTATTTATTTCATTCCAGGTGCTACTACATATACAGTTAGTAGTGAAAGCTACTATCAGATAGAGAATTTCACGGCGAACATTTCTGTTTTTGTTAAATTCAAATCGGATGCGTAGATCACAAGTTATAGCCGAAAAACGCATATTTTTGCTGTATATGCAAATTACACGGTATTTATTTCATTCCAGGTGCTAGTAAATATACAGTTAGTAGTGAAAGCTACTACCGGATAGAGAATTTCACGGCGAACATTTCTGTTTTTGTTAAATTCAAATCGGATGCGTAGATCACAAGTTATAGCCGAAAAACGCATATTTTTGCTGTATATGCAAATTACACGGTATTTATTTCATTCCAGGTGCTAGTAAATATACAGTTAGTAGTGAAAGCTACTACCGGATAGAGAATTTCACGGCGAACATTTCTGTTTTTGTTAAATTCAAATCGGATGCGTAGATCACAAGTTATAGCCGAAAAACGCATATTTTTGCTGTATATGCAAATTACACGGTATTTATTTCATTCCAGGTGCTAGTAAATATACAGTTAGTAGTGAAAGCTACTACCGGATAGAGAATTTCACGGCGAACATTTCTGTTTTTGTTAAATTCAAATCGGATGCGTAGATCACAAGTTATAGCCGAAAAACGCATATTTTTGCTGTATATGCAAATTACACGGTATTTATTTCATTCCAGGTGCTAGTAAATATACAGTTAGTAGTGAAAGCTACTATCAGATAGAGAATTTCACGGCGAACATTTCTGTTTTTGTTAAATTCAAATCGGATGCGTAGATCACAAGTTATAGCCGAAAAACGCATATTTTTGCTGTATATGCAAATTACACGGTATTTATTTCATTCCAGGTGCTACTACATATACAGTTAGTAGTGAAAGCTACTACCGGATAGAGAATTTCACGGCGAACATTTCTGTTTTTGTTAAATTCAAATCGGATGCGTAGATCACAAGTTATAGCCGAAAAACGCATATTTTTGCTGTATATGCAAATTACACGGTATTTATTTCATTCCAGGTGCTAGTAAATATACAGTTAGTAGTGAAAGCTACTATCAGATAGAGAATTTCACGGCGAACATTTCTGTTTTTGTTAAATTCAAATCGGATGCGTAGATCACAAGTTATAGCCGAAAAACGCATATTTTTGCTGTATATGCAAATTACACGGTATTTATTTCATTCCAGGTGCTAGTAAATATACAGTTAGTAGTGAAAGCTACTATCAGATAGAGAATTTCACGGCGAACATTTCTGTTTTTGTTAAATTCAAATCGGATGCGTAGATCACAAGTTATAGCCGAAAAACGCATATTTTTGCTGTATATGCAAATTACACGGTATTTATTTCATTCCAGGTGCTAGTAAATATACAGTTAGTAGTGAAAGCTACTACCGGATAGAGAATTTCACGGCGAACATTTCTGTTTTTGTTAAATTCAAATCGGATGCGTAGATCACAAGTTATAGCCGAAAAACGCATATTTTTGCTGTATATGCAAATTACACGGTATTTATTTCATTCCAGGTGCTAGTAAATATACAGTTAGTAGTGAAAGCTACTATCAGATAGAGAATTTCACGGCGAACATTTCTGTTTTTGTTAAATTCAAATCGGATGCGTAGATCACAAGTTATAGCCGAAAAACGCATATTTTTGCTGTATATGCAAATTACACGGTATTTATTTCATTCCAGGTGCTAGTAAATATACAGTTAGTAGTGAAAGCTACTACCGGATAGAGAATTTCACGGCGAACATTTCTGTTTTTGTTAAATTCAAATCGGATGCGTAGATCACAAGTTATAGCCGAAAAACGCATATTTTTGCTGTATATGCAAATTATACGGTATTTATTTCATTCCAGGTGCTACTACATATACAGTTAGTAGTGAAAGCTACTACCGGATAGAGAATTTCACGGCGAACATTTCTGTTTTTGTTAAATTCAAATCGGATGCGTAGATCACAAGTTATAGCCGAAAAACGCATATTTTTGCTGTATATGCAAATTACACGGTATTTATTTCATTCCAGGTGCTAGTAAATATACAGTTAGTAGTGAAAGCTACTATCAGATAGAGAATTTCACGGCGAACATTTCTGTTTTTGTTAAATTCAAATCGGATGCGTAGATCACAAGTTATAGCCGAAAAACGCATATTTTTGCTGTATATGCAAATTACACGGTATTTATTTCATTCCAGGTGCTACTACATATACAGTTAGTAGTGAAAGCTACTACCGGATAGAGAATTTCACGGCGAACATTTCTGTTTCTGTTAAATTCAAATCGGATGCGTAGATCACAAGTTATAGCCGAAAAACGCATATTTTTGCTGTATATGCAAATTACACGGTATTTATTTCATTCCAGGTGCTACTACATATACAGTTAGTAGTGAAAGCTACTACCAGATAGAGAATTTCACGGCGAACATTTCTGTTTTTGTTAAATTCAAATCGGATGCGTAGATCACAAGTTATAGCCGAAAAACGCATATTTTTGCTGTATATGCAAATTACACGGTATTTATTTCATTCCAGGTGCTACTACATATACAGTTAGTAGTGAAAGCTACTACCAGATAGAGAATTTCACGGCGAACATTTCTGTTTTTGTTAAATTCAAATCGGATGCGTAGATCACAAGTTATAGCCGAAAAACGCATATTTTTGCTGTATATGCAAATTACACGGTATTTATTTCATTCCAGGTGCTAGTAAATATACAGTTAGTAGTGAAAGCTACTATCAGATAGAGAATTTCACGGCGAACATTTCTGTTTTTGTTAAATTCAAATCGGATGCGTAGATCACAAGTTATAGCCGAAAAACGCATATTTTTGCTGTATATGCAAATTACACGGTATTTATTTCATTCCAGGTGCTACTACATATACAGTTAGTAGTGAAAGCTACTACCGGATAGAGAATTTCACGGCGAACATTTCTGTTTTTGTTAAATTCAAATCGGATGCGTAGATCACAAGTTATAGCCGAAAAACGCATATTTTTGCTGTATATGCAAATTACACGGTATTTATTTCATTCCAGGTGCTAGTAAATATACAGTTAGTAGTGAAAGCTACTATCAGATAGAGAATTTCACGGCGAACATTTCTGTTTTTGTTAAATTCAAATCGGATGCGTAGATCACAAGTTATAGCCGAAAAACGCATATTTTTGCTGTATATGCAAATTACACGGTATTTATTTCATTCCAGGTGCTACTACATATACAGTTAGTAGTGAAAGCTACTACCGGATAGAGAATTTCACGGCGAACATTTCTGTTTTTGTTAAATTCAAATCGGATGCGTAGATCACAAGTTATAGCCGAAAAACGCATATTTTTGCTGTATATGCAAATTACACGGTATTTATTTCATTCCAGGTGCTACTACATATACAGTTAGTAGTGAAAGCTACTATCAGATAGAGAATTTCACGGCGAACATTTCTGTTTTTGTTAAATTCAAATCGGATGCGTAGATCACAAGTTATAGCCGAAAAACGCATATTTTTGCTGTATATGCAAATTACACGGTATTTATTTCATTCCAGGTGCTAGTAAATATACAGTTAGTAGTGAAAGCTACTACCGGATAGAGAATTTCACGGCGAACATTTCTGTTTTTGTTAAATTCAAATCGGATGCGTAGATCACAAGTTATAGCCGAAAAACGCATATTTTTGCTGTATATGCAAATTACACGGTATTTATTTCATTCCAGGTGCTAGTAAATATACAGTTAGTAGTGAAAGCTACTATCAGATAGAGAATTTCACGGCGAACATTTCTGTTTTTGTTAAATTCAAATCGGATGCGTAGATCACAAGTTATAGCCGAAAAACGCATATTTTTGCTGTATATGCAAATTACACGGTATTTATTTCATTCCAGGTGCTAGTAAATATACAGTTAGTAGTGAAAGCTACTACCGGATAGAGAATTTCACGGCGAACATTTCTGTTTTTGTTAAATTCAAATCGGATGCGTAGATCACAAGTTATAGCCGAAAAACGCATATTTTTGCTGTATATGCAAATTACACGGTATTTATTTCATTCCAGGTGCTAGTAAATATACAGTTAGTAGTGAAAGCTACTATCAGATAGAGAATTTCACGGCGAACATTTCTGTTTTTGTTAAATTCAAATCGGATGCGTAGATCACAAGTTATAGCCGAAAAACGCATATTTTTGCTGTATATGCAAATTACACGGTATTTATTTCATTCCAGGTGCTAGTAAATATACAGTTAGTAGTGAAAGCTACTACCGGATAGAGAATTTCACGGCGAACATTTCTGTTTTTGTTAAATTCAAATCGGATGCGTAGATCACAAGTTATAGCCGAAAAACGCATATTTTTGCTGTATATGCAAATTATACGGTATTTATTTCATTCCAGGTGCTACTACATATACAGTTAGTAGTGAAAGCTACTACCGGATAGAGAATTTCACGGCGAACATTTCTGTTTTTGTTAAATTCAAATCGGATGCGTAGATCACAAGTTATAGCCGAAAAACGCATATTTTTGCTGTATATGCAAATTACACGGTATTTATTTCATTCCAGGTGCTAGTAAATATACAGTTAGTAGTGAAAGCTACTATCAGATAGAGAATTTCACGGCGAACATTTCTGTTTTTGTTAAATTCAAATCGGATGCGTAGATCACAAGTTATAGCCGAAAAACGCATATTTTTGCTGTATATGCAAATTACACGGTATTTATTTCATTCCAGGTGCTACTACATATACAGTTAGTAGTGAAAGCTACTACCGGATAGAGAATTTCACGGCGAACATTTCTGTTTCTGTTAAATTCAAATCGGATGCGTAGATCACAAGTTATAGCCGAAAAACGCATATTTTTGCTGTATATGCAAATTACACGGTATTTATTTCATTCCAGGTGCTACTACATATACAGTTAGTAGTGAAAGCTACTACCAGATAGAGAATTTCACGGCGAACATTTCTGTTTTTGTTAAATTCAAATCGGATGCGTAGATCACAAGTTATAGCCGAAAAACGCATATTTTTGCTGTATATGCAAATTACACGGTATTTATTTCATTCCAGGTGCTACTACATATACAGTTAGTAGTGAAAGCTACTACCAGATAGAGAATTTCACGGCGAACATTTCTGTTTTTGTTAAATTCAAATCGGATGCGTAGATCACAAGTTATAGCCGAAAAACGCATATTTTTGCTGTATATGCAAATTACACGGTATTTATTTCATTCCAGGTGCTAGTAAATATACAGTTAGTAGTGAAAGCTACTATCAGATAGAGAATTTCACGGCGAACATTTCTGTTTTTGTTAAATTCAAATCGGATGCGTAGATCACAAGTTATAGCCGAAAAACGCATATTTTTGCTGTATATGCAAATTACACGGTATTTATTTCATTCCAGGTGCTACTACATATACAGTTAGTAGTGAAAGCTACTACCGGATAGAGAATTTCACGGCGAACATTTCTGTTTTTGTTAAATTCAAATCGGATGCGTAGATCACAAGTTATAGCCGAAAAACGCATATTTTTGCTGTATATGCAAATTACACGGTATTTATTTCATTCCAGGTGCTAGTAAATATACAGTTAGTAGTGAAAGCTACTATCAGATAGAGAATTTCACGGCGAACATTTCTGTTTTTGTTAAATTCAAATCGGATGCGTAGATCACAAGTTATAGCCGAAAAACGCATATTTTTGCTGTATATGCAAATTACACGGTATTTATTTCATTCCAGGTGCTACTACATATACAGTTAGTAGTGAAAGCTACTACCGGATAGAGAATTTCACGGCGAACATTTCTGTTTTTGTTAAATTCAAATCGGATGCGTAGATCACAAGTTATAGCCGAAAAACGCATATTTTTGCTGTATATGCAAATTACACGGTATTTATTTCATTCCAGGTGCTACTACATATACAGTTAGTAGTGAAAGCTACTATCAGATAGAGAATTTCACGGCGAACATTTCTGTTTTTGTTAAATTCAAATCGGATGCGTAGATCACAAGTTATAGCCGAAAAACGCATATTTTTGCTGTATATGCAAATTACACGGTATTTATTTCATTCCAGGTGCTAGTAAATATACAGTTAGTAGTGAAAGCTACTACCGGATAGAGAATTTCACGGCGAACATTTCTGTTTTTGTTAAATTCAAATCGGATGCGTAGATCACAAGTTATAGCCGAAAAACGCATATTTTTGCTGTATATGCAAATTACACGGTATTTATTTCATTCCAGGTGCTAGTAAATATACAGTTAGTAGTGAAAGCTACTATCAGATAGAGAATTTCACGGCGAACATTTCTGTTTTTGTTAAATTCAAATCGGATGCGTAGATCACAAGTTATAGCCGAAAAACGCATATTTTTGCTGTATATGCAAATTACACGGTATTTATTTCATTCCAGGTGCTACTACATATACAGTTAGTAGTGAAAGCTACTATCAGATAGAGAATTTCACGGCGAACATTTCTGTTTTTGTTAAATTCAAATCGGATGCGTAGATCACAAGTTATAGCCGAAAAACGCATATTTTTGCTGTATATGCAAATTACACGGTATTTATTTCATTCCAGGTGCTAGTAAATATACAGTTAGTAGTGAAAGCTACTACCGGATAGAGAATTTCACGGCGAACATTTCTGTTTTTGTTAAATTCAAATCGGATGCGTAGATCACAAGTTATAGCCGAAAAACGCATATTTTTGCTGTATATGCAAATTACACGGTATTTATTTCATTCCAGGTGCTAGTAAATATACAGTTAGTAGTGAAAGCTACTACCGGATAGAGAATTTCACGGCGAACATTTCTGTTTTTGTTAAATTCAAATCGGATGCGTAGATCACAAGTTATAGCCGAAAAACGCATATTTTTGCTGTATATGCAAATTACACGGTATTTATTTCATTCCAGGTGCTAGTAAATATACAGTTAGTAGTGAAAGCTACTACCGGATAGAGAATTTCACGGCGAACATTTCTGTTTTTGTTAAATTCAAATCGGATGCGTAGATCACAAGTTATAGCCGAAAAACGCATATTTTTGCTGTATATGCAAATTACACGGTATTTATTTCATTCCAGGTGCTAGTAAATATACAGTTAGTAGTGAAAGCTACTACCGGATAGAGAATTTCACGGCGAACATTTCTGTTTTTGTTAAATTCAAATCGGATGCGTAGATCACAAGTTATAGCCGAAAAACGCATATTTTTGCTGTATATGCAAATTATACGGTATTTATTTCATTCCAGGTGCTACTACATATACAGTTAGTAGTGAAAGCTACTACCGGATAGAGAATTTCACGGCGAACATTTCTGTTTTTGTTAAATTCAAATCGGATGCGTAGATCACAAGTTATAGCCGAAAAACGCATATTTTTGCTGTATATGCAAATTACACGGTATTTATTTCATTCCAGGTGCTAGTAAATATACAGTTAGTAGTGAAAGCTACTATCAGATAGAGAATTTCACGGCGAACATTTCTGTTTTTGTTAAATTCAAATCGGATGCGTAGATCACAAGTTATAGCCGAAAAACGCATATTTTTGCTGTATATGCAAATTACACGGTATTTATTTCATTCCAGGTGCTACTACATATACAGTTAGTAGTGAAAGCTACTACCGGATAGAGAATTTCACGGCGAACATTTCTGTTTCTGTTAAATTCAAATCGGATGCGTAGATCACAAGTTATAGCCGAAAAACGCATATTTTTGCTGTATATGCAAATTACACGGTATTTATTTCATTCCAGGTGCTACTACATATACAGTTAGTAGTGAAAGCTACTACCAGATAGAGAATTTCACGGCGAACATTTCTGTTTTTGTTAAATTCAAATCGGATGCGTAGATCACAAGTTATAGCCGAAAAACGCATATTTTTGCTGTATATGCAAATTACACGGTATTTATTTCATTCCAGGTGCTACTACATATACAGTTAGTAGTGAAAGCTACTACCAGATAGAGAATTTCACGGCGAACATTTCTGTTTTTGTTAAATTCAAATCGGATGCGTAGATCACAAGTTATAGCCGAAAAACGCATATTTTTGCTGTATATGCAAATTACACGGTATTTATTTCATTCCAGGTGCTAGTAAATATACAGTTAGTAGTGAAAGCTACTATCAGATAGAGAATTTCACGGCGAACATTTCTGTTTTTGTTAAATTCAAATCGGATGCGTAGATCACAAGTTATAGCCGAAAAACGCATATTTTTGCTGTATATGCAAATTACACGGTATTTATTTCATTCCAGGTGCTACTACATATACAGTTAGTAGTGAAAGCTACTATCAGATAGAGAATTTCACGGCGAACATTTCTGTTTTTGTTAAATTCAAATCGGATGCGTAGATCACAAGTTATAGCCGAAAAACGCATATTTTTGCTGTATATGCAAATTACACGGTATTTATTTCATTCCAGGTGCTACTACATATACAGTTAGTAGTGAAAGCTACTACCGGATAGAGAATTTCACGGCGAACATTTCTGTTTTTGTTAAATTCAAATCGGATGCGTAGATCACAAGTTATAGCCGAAAAACGCATATTTTTGCTGTATATGCAAATTACACGGTATTTATTTCATTCCAGGTGCTACTACATATACAGTTAGTAGTGAAAGCTACTATCAGATAGAGAATTTCACGGCGAACATTTCTGTTTTTGTTAAATTCAAATCGGATGCGTAGATCACAAGTTATAGCCGAAAAACGCATATTTTTGCTGTATATGCAAATTACACGGTATTTATTTCATTCCAGGTGCTAGTAAATATACAGTTAGTAGTGAAAGCTACTACCGGATAGAGAATTTCACGGCGAACATTTCTGTTTTTGTTAAATTCAAATCGGATGCGTAGATCACAAGTTATAGCCGAAAAACGCATATTTTTGCTGTATATGCAAATTACACGGTATTTATTTCATTCCAGGTGCTAGTAAATATACAGTTAGTAGTGAAAGCTACTACCGGATAGAGAATTTCACGGCGAACATTTCTGTTTTTGTTAAATTCAAATCGGATGCGTAGATCACAAGTTATAGCCGAAAAACGCATATTTTTGCTGTATATGCAAATTACACGGTATTTATTTCATTCCAGGTGCTAGTAAATATACAGTTAGTAGTGAAAGCTACTATCAGATAGAGAATTTCACGGCGAACATTTCTGTTTTTGTTAAATTCAAATCGGATGCGTAGATCACAAGTTATAGCCGAAAAACGCATATTTTTGCTGTATATGCAAATTACACGGTATTTATTTCATTCCAGGTGCTACTACATATACAGTTAGTAGTGAAAGCTACTATCAGATAGAGAATTTCACGGCGAACATTTCTGTTTTTGTTAAATTCAAATCGGATGCGTAGATCACAAGTTATAGCCGAAAAACGCATATTTTTGCTGTATATGCAAATTACACGGTATTTATTTCATTCCAGGTGCTAGTAAATATACAGTTAGTAGTGAAAGCTACTACCGGATAGAGAATTTCACGGCGAACATTTCTGTTTTTGTTAAATTCAAATCGGATGCGTAGATCACAAGTTATAGCCGAAAAACGCATATTTTTGCTGTATATGCAAATTACACGGTATTTATTTCATTCCAGGTGCTACTACATATACAGTTAGTAGTGAAAGCTACTATCAGATAGAGAATTTCACGGCGAACATTTCTGTTTTTGTTAAATTCAAATCGGATGCGTAGATCACAAGTTATAGCCGAAAAACGCATATTTTTGCTGTATATGCAAATTACACGGTATTTATTTCATTCCAGGTGCTAGTAAATATACAGTTAGTAGTGAAAGCTACTACCGGATAGAGAATTTCACGGCGAACATTTCTGTTTTTGTTAAATTCAAATCGGATGCGTAGATCACAAGTTATAGCCGAAAAACGCATATTTTTGCTGTATATGCAAATTACACGGTATTTATTTCATTCCAGGTGCTAGTAAATATACAGTTAGTAGTGAAAGCTACTACCGGATAGAGAATTTCACGGCGAACATTTCTGTTTTTGTTAAATTCAAATCGGATGCGTAGATCACAAGTTATAGCCGAAAAACGCATATTTTTGCTGTATATGCAAATTACACGGTATTTATTTCATTCCAGGTGCTAGTAAATATACAGTTAGTAGTGAAAGCTACTACCGGATAGAGAATTTCACGGCGAACATTTCTGTTTTTGTTAAATTCAAATCGGATGCGTAGATCACAAGTTATAGCCGAAAAACGCATATTTTTGCTGTATATGCAAATTACACGGTATTTATTTCATTCCAGGTGCTAGTAAATATACAGTTAGTAGTGAAAGCTACTACCGGATAGAGAATTTCACGGCGAACATTTCTGTTTTTGTTAAATTCAAATCGGATGCGTAGATCACAAGTTATAGCCGAAAAACGCATATTTTTGCTGTATATGCAAATTATACGGTATTTATTTCATTCCAGGTGCTACTACATATACAGTTAGTAGTGAAAGCTACTATCAGATAGAGAATTTCACGGCGAACATTTCTGTTTTTGTTAAATTCAAATCGGATGCGTAGATCACAAGTTATAGCCGAAAAACGCATATTTTTGCTGTATATGCAAATTACACGGTATTTATTTCATTCCAGGTGCTAGTAAATATACAGTTAGTAGTGAAAGCTACTACCGGATAGAGAATTTCACGGCGAACATTTCTGTTTTTGTTAAATTCAAATCGGATGCGTAGATCACAAGTTATAGCCGAAAAACGCATATTTTTGCTGTATATGCAAATTACACGGTATTTATTTCATTCCAGGTGCTAGTAAATATACAGTTAGTAGTGAAAGCTACTACCGGATAGAGAATTTCACGGCGAACATTTCTGTTTTTGTTAAATTCAAATCGGATGCGTAGATCACAAGTTATAGCCGAAAAACGCATATTTTTGCTGTATATGCAAATTACACGGTATTTATTTCATTCCAGGTGCTAGTAAATATACAGTTAGTAGTGAAAGCTACTACCGGATAGAGAATTTCACGGCGAACATTTCTGTTTTTGTTAAATTCAAATCGGATGCGTAGATCACAAGTTATAGCCGAAAAACGCATATTTTTGCTGTATATGCAAATTACACGGTATTTATTTCATTCCAGGTGCTAGTAAATATACAGTTAGTAGTGAAAGCTACTACCGGATAGAGAATTTCACGGCGAACATTTCTGTTTTTGTTAAATTCAAATCGGATGCGTAGATCACAAGTTATAGCCGAAAAACGCATATTTTTGCTGTATATGCAAATTACACGGTATTTATTTCATTCCAGGTGCTAGTAAATATACAGTTAGTAGTGAAAGCTACTACCGGATAGAGAATTTCACGGCGAACATTTCTGTTTTTGTTAAATTCAAATCGGATGCGTAGATCACAAGTTATAGCCGAAAAACGCATATTTTTGCTGTATATGCAAATTACACGGTATTTATTTCATTCCAGGTGCTACTACATATACAGTTAGTAGTGAAAGCTACTACCGGATAGAGAATTTCACGGCGAACATTTCTGTTTTTGTTAAATTCAAATCGGATGCGTAGATCACAAGTTATAGCCGAAAAACGCATATTTTTGCTGTATATGCAAATTACACGGTATTTATTTCATTCCAGGTGCTAGTAAATATACAGTTAGTAGTGAAAGCTACTACCGGATAGAGAATTTCACGGCGAACATTTCTGTTTTTGTTAAATTCAAATCGGATGCGTAGATCACAAGTTATAGCCGAAAAACGCATATTTTTGCTGTATATGCAAATTACACGGTATTTATTTCATTCCAGGTGCTAGTAAATATACAGTTAGTAGTGAAAGCTACTACCGGATAGAGAATTTCACGGCGAACATTTCTGTTTTTGTTAAATTCAAATCGGATGCGTAGATCACAAGTTATAGCCGAAAAACGCATATTTTTGCTGTATATGCAAATTACACGGTATTTATTTCATTCCAGGTGCTAGTAAATATACAGTTAGTAGTGAAAGCTACTACCGGATAGAGAATTTCACGGCGAACATTTCTGTTTTTGTTAAATTCAAATCGGATGCGTAGATCACAAGTTATAGCCGAAAAACGCATATTTTTGCTGTATATGCAAATTACACGGTATTTATTTCATTCCAGGTGCTAGTAAATATACAGTTAGTAGTGAAAGCTACTACCGGATAGAGAATTTCACGGCGAACATTTCTGTTTTTGTTAAATTCAAATCGGATGCGTAGATCACAAGTTATAGCCGAAAAACGCATATTTTTGCTGTATATGCAAATTACACGGTATTTATTTCATTCCAGGTGCTAGTAAATATACAGTTAGTAGTGAAAGCTACTACCGGATAGAGAATTTCACGGCGAACATTTCTGTTTTTGTTAAATTCAAATCGGATGCGTAGATCACAAGTTATAGCCGAAAAACGCATATTTTTGCTGTATATGCAAATTATACGGTATTTATTTCATTCCAGGTGCTACTACATATACAGTTAGTAGTGAAAGCTACTATCAGATAGAGAATTTCACGGCGAACATTTCTGTTTTTGTTAAATTCAAATCGGATGCGTAGATCACAAGTTATAGCCGAAAAACGCATATTTTTGCTGTATATGCAAATTACACGGTATTTATTTCATTCCAGGTGCTACTACATATACAGTTAGTAGTGAAAGCTACTATCAGATAGAGAATTTCACGGCGAACATTTCTGTTTTTGTTAAATTCAAATCGGATGCGTAGATCACAAGTTATAGCCGAAAAACGCATATTTTTGCTGTATATGCAAATTACACGGTATTTATTTCATTCCAGGTGCTAGTAAATATACAGTTAGTAGTGAAAGCTACTACCGGATAGAGAATTTCACGGCGAACATTTCTGTTTCTGTTAAATTCAAATCGGATGCGTAGATCACAAGTTATAGCCGAAAAACGCATATTTTTGCTGTATATGCAAATTACACGGTATTTATTTCATTCCAGGTGCTAGTAAATATACAGTTAGTAGTGAAAGCTACTATCAGATAGAGAATTTCACGGCGAACATTTCTGTTTCTGTTAAATTCAAATCGGATGCGTAGATCACAAGTTATAGCCGAAAAACGCATATTTTTGCTGTATATGCAAATTACACGGTATTTATTTCATTCCAGGTGCTAGTAAATATACAGTTAGTAGTGAAAGCTACTACCGGATAGAGAATTTCACGGCGAACATTTCTGTTTTTGTTAAATTCAAATCGGATGCGTAGATCACAAGTTATAGCCGAAAAACGCATATTTTTGCTGTATATGCAAATTACACGGTATTTATTTCATTCCAGGTGCTAGTAAATATACAGTTAGTAGTGAAAGCTACTACCGGATAGAGAATTTCACGGCGAACATTTCTGTTTTTGTTAAATTCAAATCGGATGCGTAGATCACAAGTTATAGCCGAAAAACGCATATTTTTGCTGTATATGCAAATTACACGGTATTTATTTCATTCCAGGTGCTAGTAAATATACAGTTAGTAGTGAAAGCTACTACCGGATAGAGAATTTCACGGCGAACATTTCTGTTTTTGTTAAATTCAAATCGGATGCGTAGATCACAAGTTATAGCCGAAAAACGCATATTTTTGCTGTATATGCAAATTACACGGTATTTATTTCATTCCAGGTGCTAGTAAATATACAGTTAGTAGTGAAAGCTACTACCGGATAGAGAATTTCACGGCGAACATTTCTGTTTTTGTTAAATTCAAATCGGATGCGTAGATCACAAGTTATAGCCGAAAAACGCATATTTTTGCTGTATATGCAAATTATACGGTATTTATTTCATTCCAGGTGCTACTACATATACAGTTAGTAGTGAAAGCTACTATCAGATAGAGAATTTCACGGCGAACATTTCTGTTTTTGTTAAATTCAAATCGGATGCGTAGATCACAAGTTATAGCCGAAAAACGCATATTTTTGCTGTATATGCAAATTACACGGTATTTATTTCATTCCAGGTGCTACTACATATACAGTTAGTAGTGAAAGCTACTATCAGATAGAGAATTTCACGGCGAACATTTCTGTTTTTGTTAAATTCAAATCGGATGCGTAGATCACAAGTTATAGCCGAAAAACGCATATTTTTGCTGTATATGCAAATTACACGGTATTTATTTCATTCCAGGTGCTAGTAAATATACAGTTAGTAGTGAAAGCTACTACCGGATAGAGAATTTCACGGCGAACATTTCTGTTTCTGTTAAATTCAAATCGGATGCGTAGATCACAAGTTATAGCCGAAAAACGCATATTTTTGCTGTATATGCAAATTACACGGTATTTATTTCATTCCAGGTGCTAGTAAATATACAGTTAGTAGTGAAAGCTACTATCAGATAGAGAATTTCACGGCGAACATTTCTGTTTCTGTTAAATTCAAATCGGATGCGTAGATCACAAGTTATAGCCGAAAAACGCATATTTTTGCTGTATATGCAAATTACACGGTATTTATTTCATTCCAGGTGCTACTACATATACAGTTAGTAGTGAAAGCTACTATCAGATAGAGAATTTCACGGCGAACATTTCTGTTTTTGTTAAATTCAAATCGGATGCGTAGATCACAAGTTATAGCCGAAAAACGCATATTTTTGCTGTATATGCAAATTACTCGGTATTTATTTCATTCCAGGTGCTAGTAAATATACAGTTAGTAGTGAAAGCTACTACCGGATAGAGAATTTCACGGCGAACATTTCTGTTTTTGTTAAATTCAAATCGGATGCGTAGATCACAAGTTATAGCCGAAAAACGCATATTTTTGCTGTATATGCAAATTACACGGTATTTATTTCATTCCAGGTGCTAGTAAATATACAGTTAGTAGTGAAAGCTACTACCGGATAGAGAATTTCACGGCGAACATTTCTGTTTTTGTTAAATTCAAATCGGATGCGTAGATCACAAGTTATAGCCGAAAAACGCATATTTTTGCTGTATATGCAAATTATACGGTATTTATTTCATTCCAGGTGCTACTACATATACAGTTAGTAGTGAAAGCTACTATCAGATAGAGAATTTCACGGCGAACATTTCTGTTTTTGTTAAATTCAAATCGGATGCGTAGATCACAAGTTATAGCCGAAAAACGCATATTTTTGCTGTATATGCAAATTACACGGTATTTATTTCATTCCAGGTGCTACTACATATACAGTTAGTAGTGAAAGCTACTATCAGATAGAGAATTTCACGGCGAACATTTCTGTTTTTGTTAAATTCAAATCGGATGCGTAGATCACAAGTTATAGCCGAAAAACGCATATTTTTGCTGTATATGCAAATTACACGGTATTTATTTCATTCCAGGTGCTAGTAAATATACAGTTAGTAGTGAAAGCTACTACCGGATAGAGAATTTCACGGCGAACATTTCTGTTTCTGTTAAATTCAAATCGGATGCGTAGATCACAAGTTATAGCCGAAAAACGCATATTTTTGCTGTATATGCAAATTACACGGTATTTATTTCATTCCAGGTGCTAGTAAATATACAGTTAGTAGTGAAAGCTACTATCAGATAGAGAATTTCACGGCGAACATTTCTGTTTCTGTTAAATTCAAATCGGATGCGTAGATCACAAGTTATAGCCGAAAAACGCATATTTTTGCTGTATATGCAAATTACACGGTATTTATTTCATTCCAGGTGCTACTACATATACAGTTAGTAGTGAAAGCTACTATCAGATAGAGAATTTCACGGCGAACATTTCTGTTTTTGTTAAATTCAAATCGGATGCGTAGATCACAAGTTATAGCCGAAAAACGCATATTTTTGCTGTATATGCAAATTACTCGGTATTTATTTCATTCCAGGTGCTAGTAAATATACAGTTAGTAGTGAAAGCTACTACCGGATAGAGAATTTCACGGCGAACATTTCTGTTTCTGTTAAATTCAAATCGGATGCGTAGATCACAAGTTATAGCCGAAAAACGCATATTTTTGCTGTATATGCAAATTACACGGTATTTATTTCATTCCAGGTGCTAGTAAATATACAGTTAGTAGTGAAAGCTACTATCAGATAGAGAATTTCACGGCGAACATTTCTGTTTCTGTTAAATTCAAATCGGATGCGTAGATCACAAGTTATAGCCGAAAAACGCATATTTTTGCTGTATATGCAAATTACACGGTATTTATTTCATTCCAGGTGCTACTACATATACAGTTAGTAGTGAAAGCTACTACCAGATAGAGAATTTCACGGCGAACATTTCTGTTTTTGTTAAATTCAAATCGGATGCGTAGATCACAAGTTATAGCCGAAAAACGCATATTTTTGCTGTATATGCAAATTACACGGTATTTATTTCATTCCAGGTGCTACTACATATACAGTTAGTAGTGAAAGCTACTACCAGATAGAGAATTTCACGGCGAACATTTCTGTTTTTGTTAAATTCAAATCGGATGCGTAGATCACAAGTTATAGCCGAAAAACGCATATTTTTGCTGTATATGCAAATTACACGGTATTTATTTCATTCCAGGTGCTAGTAAATATACAGTTAGTAGTGAAAGCTACTATCAGATAGAGAATTTCACGGCGAACATTTCTGTTTTTGTTAAATTCAAATCGGATGCGTAGATCACAAGTTATAGCCGAAAAACGCATATTTTTGCTGTATATGCAAATTACACGGTATTTATTTCATTCCAGGTGCTACTACATATACAGTTAGTAGTGAAAGCTACTACCGGATAGAGAATTTCACGGCGAACATTTCTGTTTTTGTTAAATTCAAATCGGATGCGTAGATCACAAGTTATAGCCGAAAAACGCATATTTTTGCTGTATATGCAAATTACACGGTATTTATTTCATTCCAGGTGCTAGTAAATATACAGTTAGTAGTGAAAGCTACTACCGGATAGAGAATTTCACGGCGAACATTTCTGTTTTTGTTAAATTCAAATCGGATGCGTAGATCACAAGTTATAGCCGAAAAACGCATATTTTTGCTGTATATGCAAATTACACGGTATTTATTTCATTCCAGGTGCTAGTAAATATACAGTTAGTAGTGAAAGCTACTACCGGATAGAGAATTTCACGGCGAACATTTCTGTTTTTGTTAAATTCAAATCGGATGCGTAGATCACAAGTTATAGCCGAAAAACGCATATTTTTGCTGTATATGCAAATTACACGGTATTTATTTCATTCCAGGTGCTAGTAAATATACAGTTAGTAGTGAAAGCTACTACCGGATAGAGAATTTCACGGCGAACATTTCTGTTTTTGTTAAATTCAAATCGGATGCGTAGATCACAAGTTATAGCCGAAAAACGCATATTTTTGCTGTATATGCAAATTATACGGTATTTATTTCATTCCAGGTGCTACTACATATACAGTTAGTAGTGAAAGCTACTATCAGATAGAGAATTTCACGGCGAACATTTCTGTTTTTGTTAAATTCAAATCGGATGCGTAGATCACAAGTTATAGCCGAAAAACGCATATTTTTGCTGTATATGCAAATTACACGGTATTTATTTCATTCCAGGTGCTAGTAAATATACAGTTAGTAGTGAAAGCTAATACCGGATAGAGAATTTCACGGCGAACATTTCTGTTTTTGTTAAATTCAAATCGGATGCGTAGATCACAAGTTATAGCCGAAAAACGCATATTTTTGCTGTATATGCAAATTACACGGTATTTATTTCATTCCAGGTGCTACTACATATACAGTTAGTAGTGAAAGCTACTACCGGATAGAGAATTTCACGGCGAACATTTCTGTTTTTGTTAAATTCAAATCGGATGCGTAGATCACAAGTTATAGCCGAAAAACGCATATTTTTGCTGTATATGCAAATTACACGGTATTTATTTCATTCCAGGTGCTACTACATATACAGTTAGTAGTGAAAGCTACTACCGGATAGAGAATTTCACGGCGAACATTTCTGTTTTTGTTAAATTCAAATCGGATGCGTAGATCACAAGTTATAGCCGAAAAACGCATATTTTTGCTGTATATGCAAATTACACGGTATTTATTTCATTCCAGGTGCTACTACATATACAGTTAGTAGTGAAAGCTACTACCGGATAGAGAATTTCACGGCGAACATTTCTGTTTTTGTTAAATTCAAATCGGATGCGTAGATCACAAGTTATAGCCGAAAAACGCATATTTTTGCTGTATATGCAAATTACACGGTATTTATTTCATTCCAGGTGCTACTACATATACAGTTAGTAGTGAAAGCTACTACCGGATAGAGAATTTCACGGCGAACATTTCTGTTTTTGTTAAATTCAAATCGGATGCGTAGATCACAAGTTATAGCCGAAAAACGCATATTTTTGCTGTATATGCAAATTACACGGTATTTATTTCATTCCAGGTGCTAGTAAATATACAGTTAGTAGTGAAAGCTACTACCGGATAGAGAATTTCACGGCGAACATTTCTGTTTTTGTTAAATTCAAATCGGATGCGTAGATCACAAGTTATAGCCGAAAAACGCATATTTTTGCTGTATATGCAAATTACACGGTATTTATTTCATTCCAGGTGCTAGTAAATATACAGTTAGTAGTGAAAGCTACTACCGGATAGAGAATTTCACGGCGAACATTTCTGTTTTTGTTAAATTCAAATCGGATGCGTAGATCACAAGTTATAGCCGAAAAACGCATATTTTTGCTGTATATGCAAATTACACGGTATTTATTTCATTCCAGGTGCTACTACATATACAGTTAGTAGTGAAAGCTACTACCGGATAGAGAATTTCACGGCGAACATTTCTGTTTTTGTTAAATTCAAATCGGATGCGTAGATCACAAGTTATAGCCGAAAAACGCATATTTTTGCTGTATATGCAAATTACACGGTATTTATTTCATTCCAGGTGCTAGTAAATATACAGTTAGTAGTGAAAGCTACTACCGGATAGAGAATTTCACGGCGAACATTTCTGTTTTTGTTAAATTCAAATCGGATGCGTAGATCACAAGTTATAGCCGAAAAACGCATATTTTTGCTGTATATGCAAATTACACGGTATTTATTTCATTCCAGGTGCTACTACATATACAGTTAGTAGTGAAAGCTACTACCGGATAGAGAATTTCACGGCGAACATTTCTGTTTTTGTTAAATTCAAATCGGATGCGTAGATCACAAGTTATAGCCGAAAAACGCATATTTTTGCTGTATATGCAAATTACACGGTATTTATTTCATTCCAGGTGCTAGTAAATATACAGTTAGTAGTGAAAGCTACTATCAGATAGAGAATTTCACGGCGAACATTTCTGTTTTTGTTAAATTCAAATCGGATGCGTAGATCACAAGTTATAGCCGAAAAACGCATATTTTTGCTGTATATGCAAATTACACGGTATTTATTTCATTCCAGGTGCTAGTAAATATACAGTTAGTAGTGAAAGCTACTACCGGATAGAGAATTTCACGGCGAACATTTCTGTTTTTGTTAAATTCAAATCGGATGCGTAGATCACAAGTTATAGCCGAAAAACGCATATTTTTGCTGTATATGCAAATTACACGGTATTTATTTCATTCCAGGTGCTAGTAAATATACAGTTAGTAGTGAAAGCTACTACCGGATAGAGAATTTCACGGCGAACATTTCTGTTTTTGTTAAATTCAAATCGGATGCGTAGATCACAAGTTATAGCCGAAAAACGCATATTTTTGCTGTATATGCAAATTACACGGTATTTATTTCATTCCAGGTGCTAGTAAATATACAGTTAGTAGTGAAAGCTACTACCGGATAGAGAATTTCACGGCGAACATTTCTGTTTTTGTTAAATTCAAATCGGATGCGTAGATCACAAGTTATAGCCGAAAAACGCATATTTTTGCTGTATATGCAAATTACACGGTATTTATTTCATTCCAGGTGCTACTACATATACAGTTAGTAGTGAAAGCTACTACCGGATAGAGAATTTCACGGCGAACATTTCTGTTTTTGTTAAATTCAAATCGGATGCGTAGATCACAAGTTATAGCCGAAAAACGCATATTTTTGCTGTATATGCAAATTACACGGTATTTATTTCATTCCAGGTGCTAGTAAATATACAGTTAGTAGTGAAAGCTACTACCGGATAGAGAATTTCACGGCGAACATTTCTGTTTTTGTTAAATTCAAATCGGATGCGTAGATCACAAGTTATAGCCGAAAAACGCATATTTTTGCTGTATATGCAAATTACACGGTATTTATTTCATTCCAGGTGCTACTACATATACAGTTAGTAGTGAAAGCTACTACCGGATAGAGAATTTCACGGCGAACATTTCTGTTTTTGTTAAATTCAAATCGGATGCGTAGATCACAAGTTATAGCCGAAAAACGCATATTTTTGCTGTATATGCAAATTACACGGTATTTATTTCATTCCAGGTGCTACTACATATACAGTTAGTAGTGAAAGCTACTATCAGATAGAGAATTTCACGGCGAACATTTCTGTTTTTGTTAAATTCAAATCGGATGCGTAGATCACAAGTTATAGCCGAAAAACGCATATTTTTGCTGTATATGCAAATTACACGGTATTTATTTCATTCCAGGTGCTACTACATATACAGTTAGTAGTGAAAGCTACTATCAGATAGAGAATTTCACGGCGAACATTTCTGTTTTTGTTAAATTCAAATCGGATGCGTAGATCACAAGTTATAGCCGAAAAACGCATATTTTTGCTGTATATGCAAATTACACGGTATTTATTTCATTCCAGGTGCTAGTAAATATACAGTTAGTAGTGAAAGCTACTACCGGATAGAGAATTTCACGGCGAACATTTCTGTTTTTGTTAAATTCAAATCGGATGCGTAGATCACAAGTTATAGCCGAAAAACGCATATTTTTGCTGTATATGCAAATTACACGGTATTTATTTCATTCCAGGTGCTAGTAAATATACAGTTAGTAGTGAAAGCTACTACCGGATAGAGAATTTCACGGCGAACATTTCTGTTTTTGTTAAATTCAAATCGGATGCGTAGATCACAAGTTATAGCCGAAAAACGCATATTTTTGCTGTATATGCAAATTACACGGTATTTATTTCATTCCAGGTGCTAGTAAATATACAGTTAGTAGTGAAAGCTACTATCAGATAGAGAATTTCACGGCGAACATTTCTGTTTTTGTTAAATTCAAATCGGATGCGTAGATCACAAGTTATAGCCGAAAAACGCATATTTTTGCTGTATATGCAAATTACACGGTATTTATTTCATTCCAGGTGCTACTACATATACAGTTAGTAGTGAAAGCTACTACCGGATAGAGAATTTCACGGCGAACATTTCTGTTTTTGTTAAATTCAAATCGGATGCGTAGATCACAAGTTATAGCCGAAAAACGCATATTTTTGCTGTATATGCAAATTACACGGTATTTATTTCATTCCAGGTGCTAGTAAATATACAGTTAGTAGTGAAAGCTACTATCAGATAGAGAATTTCACGGCGAACATTTCTGTTTTTGTTAAATTCAAATCGGATGCGTAGATCACAAGTTATAGCCGAAAAACGCATATTTTTGCTGTATATGCAAATTACACGGTATTTATTTCATTCCAGGTGCTAGTAAATATACAGTTAGTAGTGAAAGCTACTACCGGATAGAGAATTTCACGGCGAACATTTCTGTTTTTGTTAAATTCAAATCGGATGCGTAGATCACAAGTTATAGCCGAAAAACGCATATTTTTGCTGTATATGCAAATTACACGGTATTTATTTCATTCCAGGTGCTAGTAAATATACAGTTAGTAGTGAAAGCTACTACCGGATAGAGAATTTCACGGCGAACATTTCTGTTTTTGTTAAATTCAAATCGGATGCGTAGATCACAAGTTATAGCCGAAAAACGCATATTTTTGCTGTATATGCAAATTACACGGTATTTATTTCATTCCAGGTGCTAGTAAATATACAGTTAGTAGTGAAAGCTACTACCGGATAGAGAATTTCACGGCGAACATTTCTGTTTTTGTTAAATTCAAATCGGATGCGTAGATCACAAGTTATAGCCGAAAAACGCATATTTTTGCTGTATATGCAAATTACACGGTATTTATTTCATTCCAGGTGCTACTACATATACAGTTAGTAGTGAAAGCTACTACCGGATAGAGAATTTCACGGCGAACATTTCTGTTTTTGTTAAATTCAAATCGGATGCGTAGATCACAAGTTATAGCCGAAAAACGCATATTTTTGCTGTATATGCAAATTACACGGTATTTATTTCATTCCAGGTGCTAGTAAATATACAGTTAGTAGTGAAAGCTACTACCGGATAGAGAATTTCACGGCGAACATTTCTGTTTTTGTTAAATTCAAATCGGATGCGTAGATCACAAGTTATAGCCGAAAAACGCATATTTTTGCTGTATATGCAAATTACACGGTATTTATTTCATTCCAGGTGCTACTACATATACAGTTAGTAGTGAAAGCTACTACCGGATAGAGAATTTCACGGCGAACATTTCTGTTTTTGTTAAATTCAAATCGGATGCGTAGATCACAAGTTATAGCCGAAAAACGCATATTTTTGCTGTATATGCAAATTACACGGTATTTATTTCATTCCAGGTGCTACTACATATACAGTTAGTAGTGAAAGCTACTATCAGATAGAGAATTTCACGGCGAACATTTCTGTTTTTGTTAAATTCAAATCGGATGCGTAGATCACAAGTTATAGCCGAAAAACGCATATTTTTGCTGTATATGCAAATTACACGGTATTTATTTCATTCCAGGTGCTACTACATATACAGTTAGTAGTGAAAGCTACTATCAGATAGAGAATTTCACGGCGAACATTTCTGTTTTTGTTAAATTCAAATCGGATGCGTAGATCACAAGTTATAGCCGAAAAACGCATATTTTTGCTGTATATGCAAATTACACGGTATTTATTTCATTCCAGGTGCTAGTAAATATACAGTTAGTAGTGAAAGCTACTACCGGATAGAGAATTTCACGGCGAACATTTCTGTTTTTGTTAAATTCAAATCGGATGCGTAGATCACAAGTTATAGCCGAAAAACGCATATTTTTGCTGTATATGCAAATTACACGGTATTTATTTCATTCCAGGTGCTAGTAAATATACAGTTAGTAGTGAAAGCTACTACCGGATAGAGAATTTCACGGCGAACATTTCTGTTTTTGTTAAATTCAAATCGGATGCGTAGATCACAAGTTATAGCCGAAAAACGCATATTTTTGCTGTATATGCAAATTACACGGTATTTATTTCATTCCAGGTGCTAGTAAATATACAGTTAGTAGTGAAAGCTACTACCGGATAGAGAATTTCACGGCGAACATTTCTGTTTTTGTTAAATTCAAATCGGATGCGTAGATCACAAGTTATAGCCGAAAAACGCATATTTTTGCTGTATATGCAAATTACACGGTATTTATTTCATTCCAGGTGCTAGTAAATATACAGTTAGTAGTGAAAGCTACTACCGGATAGAGAATTTCACGGCGAACATTTCTGTTTTTGTTAAATTCAAATCGGATGCGTAGATCACAAGTTATAGCCGAAAAACGCATATTTTTGCTGTATATGCAAATTACACGGTATTTATTTCATTCCAGGTGCTAGTAAATATACAGTTAGTAGTGAAAGCTACTACCGGATAGAGAATTTCACGGCGAACATTTCTGTTTTTGTTAAATTCAAATCGGATGCGTAGATCACAAGTTATAGCCGAAAAACGCATATTTTTGCTGTATATGCAAATTACACGGTATTTATTTCATTCCAGGTGCTACTACATATACAGTTAGTAGTGAAAGCTACTACCGGATAGAGAATTTCACGGCGAACATTTCTGTTTTTGTTAAATTCAAATCGGATGCGTAGATCACAAGTTATAGCCGAAAAACGCATATTTTTGCTGTATATGCAAATTACACGGTATTTATTTCATTCCAGGTGCTACTACATATACAGTTAGTAGTGAAAGCTACTATCAGATAGAGAATTTCACGGCGAACATTTCTGTTTTTGTTAAATTCAAATCGGATGCGTAGATCACAAGTTATAGCCGAAAAACGCATATTTTTGCTGTATATGCAAATTACACGGTATTTATTTCATTCCAGGTGCTAGTAAATATACAGTTAGTAGTGAAAGCTACTACCGGATAGAGAATTTCACGGCGAACATTTCTGTTTTTGTTAAATTCAAATCGGATGCGTAGATCACAAGTTATAGCCGAAAAACGCATATTTTTGCTGTATATGCAAATTACACGGTATTTATTTCATTCCAGGTGCTAGTAAATATACAGTTAGTAGTGAAAGCTACTACCGGATAGAGAATTTCACGGCGAACATTTCTGTTTTTGTTAAATTCAAATCGGATGCGTAGATCACAAGTTATAGCCGAAAAACGCATATTTTTGCTGTATATGCAAATTACACGGTATTTATTTCATTCCAGGTGCTAGTAAATATACAGTTAGTAGTGAAAGCTACTACCGGATAGAGAATTTCACGGCGAACATTTCTGTTTTTGTTAAATTCAAATCGGATGCGTAGATCACAAGTTATAGCCGAAAAACGCATATTTTTGCTGTATATGCAAATTACACGGTATTTATTTCATTCCAGGTGCTACTACATATACAGTTAGTAGTGAAAGCTACTACCGGATAGAGAATTTCACGGCGAACATTTCTGTTTTTGTTAAATTCAAATCGGATGCGTAGATCACAAGTTATAGCCGAAAAACGCATATTTTTGCTGTATATGCAAATTACACGGTATTTATTTCATTCCAGGTGCTACTACATATACAGTTAGTAGTGAAAGCTACTACCGGATAGAGAATTTCACGGCGAACATTTCTGTTTTTGTTAAATTCAAATCGGATGCGTAGATCACAAGTTATAGCCGAAAAACGCATATTTTTGCTGTATATGCAAATTACACGGTATTTATTTCATTCCAGGTGCTAGTAAATATACAGTTAGTAGTGAAAGCTACTACCGGATAGAGAATTTCACGGCGAACATTTCTGTTTTTGTTAAATTCAAATCGGATGCGTAGATCACAAGTTATAGCCGAAAAACGCATATTTTTGCTGTATATGCAAATTACACGGTATTTATTTCATTCCAGGTGCTAGTAAATATACAGTTAGTAGTGAAAGCTACTACCGGATAGAGAATTTCACGGCGAACATTTCTGTTTTTGTTAAATTCAAATCGGATGCGTAGATCACAAGTTATAGCCGAAAAACGCATATTTTTGCTGTATATGCAAATTACACGGTATTTATTTCATTCCAGGTGCTAGTAAATATACAGTTAGTAGTGAAAGCTACTACCGGATAGAGAATTTCACGGCGAACATTTCTGTTTTTGTTAAATTCAAATCGGATGCGTAGATCACAAGTTATAGCCGAAAAACGCATATTTTTGCTGTATATGCAAATTACACGGTATTTATTTCATTCCAGGTGCTACTACATATACAGTTAGTAGTGAAAGCTACTACCGGATAGAGAATTTCACGGCGAACATTTCTGTTTTTGTTAAATTCAAATCGGATGCGTAGATCACAAGTTATAGCCGAAAAACGCATATTTTTGCTGTATATGCAAATTACACGGTATTTATTTCATTCCAGGTGCTACTACATATACAGTTAGTAGTGAAAGCTACTATCAGATAGAGAATTTCACGGCGAACATTTCTGTTTTTGTTAAATTCAAATCGGATGCGTAGATCACAAGTTATAGCCGAAAAACGCATATTTTTGCTGTATATGCAAATTACACGGTATTTATTTCATTCCAGGTGCTACTACATATACAGTTAGTAGTGAAAGCTACTACCAGATAGAGAATTTCACGGCGAACATTTCTGTTTTTGTTAAATTCAAATCGGATGCGTAGATCACAAGTTATAGCCGAAAAACGCATATTTTTGCTGTATATGCAAATTACACGGTATTTATTTCATTCCAGGTGCTACTACATATACAGTTAGTAGTGAAAGCTACTACCGGATAGAGAATTTCACGGCGAACATTTCTGTTTTTGTTAAATTCAAATCGGATGCGTAGATCACAAGTTATAGCCGAAAAACGCATATTTTTGCTGTATATGCAAATTACACGGTATTTATTTCATTCCAGGTGCTAGTAAATATACAGTTAGTAGTGAAAGCTACTATCAGATAGAGAATTTCACGGCGAACATTTCTGTTTTTGTTAAATTCAAATCGGATGCGTAGATCACAAGTTATAGCCGAAAAACGCATATTTTTGCTGTATATGCAAATTACACGGTATTTATTTCATTCCAGGTGCTAGTAAATATACAGTTAGTAGTGAAAGCTACTACCGGATAGAGAATTTCACGGCGAACATTTCTGTTTTTGTTAAATTCAAATCGGATGCGTAGATCACAAGTTATAGCCGAAAAACGCATATTTTTGCTGTATATGCAAATTACACGGTATTTATTTCATTCCAGGTGCTAGTAAATATACAGTTAGTAGTGAAAGCTACTACCGGATAGAGAATTTCACGGCGAACATTTCTGTTTTTGTTAAATTCAAATCGGATGCGTAGATCACAAGTTATAGCCGAAAAACGCATATTTTTGCTGTATATGCAAATTACACGGTATTTATTTCATTCCAGGTGCTAGTAAATATACAGTTAGTAGTGAAAGCTACTATCAGATAGAGAATTTCACGGCGAACATTTCTGTTTTTGTTAAATTCAAATCGGATGCGTAGATCACAAGTTATAGCCGAAAAACGCATATTTTTGCTGTATATGCAAATTACACGGTATTTATTTCATTCCAGGTGCTACTACATATACAGTTAGTAGTGAAAGCTACTACCGGATAGAGAATTTCACGGCGAACATTTCTGTTTTTGTTAAATTCAAATCGGATGCGTAGATCACAAGTTATAGCCGAAAAACGCATATTTTTGCTGTATATGCAAATTACACGGTATTTATTTCATTCCAGGTGCTACTACATATACAGTTAGTAGTGAAAGCTACTACCGGATAGAGAATTTCACGGCGAACATTTCTGTTTTTGTTAAATTCAAATCGGATGCGTAGATCACAAGTTATAGCCGAAAAACGCATATTTTTGCTGTATATGCAAATTACACGGTATTTATTTCATTCCAGGTGCTACTACATATACAGTTAGTAGTGAAAGCTACTATCAGATAGAGAATTTCACGGCGAACATTTCTGTTTTTGTTAAATTCAAATCGGATGCGTAGATCACAAGTTATAGCCGAAAAACGCATATTTTTGCTGTATATGCAAATTACACGGTATTTATTTCATTCCAGGTGCTACTACATATACAGTTAGTAGTGAAAGCTACTACCAGATAGAGAATTTCACGGCGAACATTTCTGTTTTTGTTAAATTCAAATCGGATGCGTAGATCACAAGTTATAGCCGAAAAACGCATATTTTTGCTGTATATGCAAATTACACGGTATTTATTTCATTCCAGGTGCTAGTAAATATACAGTTAGTAGTGAAAGCTACTATCAGATAGAGAATTTCACGGCGAACATTTCTGTTTTTGTTAAATTCAAATCGGATGCGTAGATCACAAGTTATAGCCGAAAAACGCATATTTTTGCTGTATATGCAAATTACACGGTATTTATTTCATTCCAGGTGCTAGTAAATATACAGTTAGTAGTGAAAGCTACTATCAGATAGAGAATTTCACGGCGAACATTTCTGTTTTTGTTAAATTCAAATCGGATGCGTAGATCACAAGTTATAGCCGAAAAACGCATATTTTTGCTGTATATGCAAATTACACGGTATTTATTTCATTCCAGGTGCTAGTAAATATACAGTTAGTAGTGAAAGCTACTATCAGATAGAGAATTTCACGGCGAACATTTCTGTTTTTGTTAAATTCAAATCGGATGCGTAGATCACAAGTTATAGCCGAAAAACGCATATTTTTGCTGTATATGCAAATTACACGGTATTTATTTCATTCCAGGTGCTACTACATATACAGTTAGTAGTGAAAGCTACTACCGGATAGAGAATTTCACGGCGAACATTTCTGTTTTTGTTAAATTCAAATCGGATGCGTAGATCACAAGTTATAGCCGAAAAACGCATATTTTTGCTGTATATGCAAATTACACGGTATTTATTTCATTCCAGGTGCTACTACATATACAGTTAGTAGTGAAAGCTACTATCAGATAGAGAATTTCACGGCGAACATTTCTGTTTTTGTTAAATTCAAATCGGATGCGTAGATCACAAGTTATAGCCGAAAAACGCATATTTTTGCTGTATATGCAAATTACACGGTATTTATTTCATTCCAGGTGCTACTACATATACAGTTAGTAGTGAAAGCTACTACCAGATAGAGAATTTCACGGCGAACATTTCTGTTTTTGTTAAATTCAAATCGGATGCGTAGATCACAAGTTATAGCCGAAAAACGCATATTTTTGCTGTATATGCAAATTACACGGTATTTATTTCATTCCAGGTGCTAGTAAATATACAGTTAGTAGTGAAAGCTACTATCAGATAGAGAATTTCACGGCGAACATTTCTGTTTTTGTTAAATTCAAATCGGATGCGTAGATCACAAGTTATAGCCGAAAAACGCATATTTTTGCTGTATATGCAAATTACACGGTATTTATTTCATTCCAGGTGCTACTACATATACAGTTAGTAGTGAAAGCTACTACCGGATAGAGAATTTCACGGCGAACATTTCTGTTTTTGTTAAATTCAAATCGGATGCGTAGATCACAAGTTATAGCCGAAAAACGCATATTTTTGCTGTATATGCAAATTACACGGTATTTATTTCATTCCAGGTGCTACTACATATACAGTTAGTAGTGAAAGCTACTATCAGATAGAGAATTTCACGGCGAACATTTCTGTTTTTGTTAAATTCAAATCGGATGCGTAGATCACAAGTTATAGCCGAAAAACGCATATTTTTGCTGTATATGCAAATTACACGGTATTTATTTCATTCCAGGTGCTACTACATATACAGTTAGTAGTGAAAGCTACTACCAGATAGAGAATTTCACGGCGAACATTTCTGTTTTTGTTAAATTCAAATCGGATGCGTAGATCACAAGTTATAGCCGAAAAACGCATATTTTTGCTGTATATGCAAATTACACGGTATTTATTTCATTCCAGGTGCTACTACATATACAGTTAGTAGTGAAAGCTACTATCAGATAGAGAATTTCACGGCGAACATTTCTGTTTTTGTTAAATTCAAATCGGATGCGTAGATCACAAGTTATAGCCGAAAAACGCATATTTTTGCTGTATATGCAAATTACACGGTATTTATTTCATTCCAGGTGCTACTACATATACAGTTAGTAGTGAAAGCTACTATCAGATAGAGAATTTCACGGCGAACATTTCTGTTTTTGTTAAATTCAAATCGGATGCGTAGATCACAAGTTATAGCCGAAAAACGCATATTTTTGCTGTATATGCAAATTACACGGTATTTATTTCATTCCAGGTGCTAGTAAATATACAGTTAGTAGTGAAAGCTACTACCGGATAGAGAATTTCACGGCGAACATTTCTGTTTTTGTTAAATTCAAATCGGATGCGTAGATCACAAGTTATAGCCGAAAAACGCATATTTTTGCTGTATATGCAAATTACACGGTATTTATTTCATTCCAGGTGCTAGTAAATATACAGTTAGTAGTGAAAGCTACTACCGGATAGAGAATTTCACGGCGAACATTTCTGTTTTTGTTAAATTCAAATCGGATGCGTAGATCACAAGTTATAGCCGAAAAACGCATATTTTTGCTGTATATGCAAATTACACGGTATTTATTTCATTCCAGGTGCTACTACATATACAGTTAGTAGTGAAAGCTACTATCAGATAGAGAATTTCACGGCGAACATTTCTGTTTTTGTTAAATTCAAATCGGATGCGTAGATCACAAGTTATAGCCGAAAAACGCATATTTTTGCTGTATATGCAAATTACACGGTATTTATTTCATTCCAGGTGCTACTACATATACAGTTAGTAGTGAAAGCTACTACCGGATAGAGAATTTCACGGCGAACATTTCTGTTTTTGTTAAATTCAAATCGGATGCGTAGATCACAAGTTATAGCCGAAAAACGCATATTTTTGCTGTATATGCAAATTACACGGTATTTATTTCATTCCAGGTGCTACTACATATACAGTTAGTAGTGAAAGCTACTATCAGATAGAGAATTTCACGGCGAACATTTCTGTTTTTGTTAAATTCAAATCGGATGCGTAGATCACAAGTTATAGCCGAAAAACGCATATTTTTGCTGTATATGCAAATTACACGGTATTTATTTCATTCCAGGTGCTACTACATATACAGTTAGTAGTGAAAGCTACTACCAGATAGAGAATTTCACGGCGAACATTTCTGTTTTTGTTAAATTCAAATCGGATGCGTAGATCACAAGTTATAGCCGAAAAACGCATATTTTTGCTGTATATGCAAATTACACGGTATTTATTTCATTCCAGGTGCTAGTAAATATACAGTTAGTAGTGAAAGCTACTATCAGATAGAGAATTTCACGGCGAACATTTCTGTTTTTGTTAAATTCAAATCGGATGCGTAGATCACAAGTTATAGCCGAAAAACGCATATTTTTGCTGTATATGCAAATTACACGGTATTTATTTCATTCCAGGTGCTCCTACATATACAGTTAGTAGTGAAAGCTACTACCGGATAGAGAATTTCACGGCGAACATTTCTGTTTTTGTTAAATTCAAATCGGATGCGTAGATCACAAGTTATAGCCGAAAAACGCATATTTTTGCTGTATATGCAAATTACACGGTATTTATTTCATTCCAGGTGCTACTACATATACAGTTAGTAGTGAAAGCTACTACCAGATAGAGAATTTCACGGCGAACATTTCTGTTTTTGTTAAATTCAAATCGGATGCGTAGATCACAAGTTATAGCCGAAAAACGCATATTTTTGCTGTATATGCAAATTACACGGTATTTATTTCATTCCAGGTGCTAGTAAATATACAGTTAGTAGTGAAAGCTACTATCAGATAGAGAATTTCACGGCGAACATTTCTGTTTTTGTTAAATTCAAATCGGATGCGTAGATCACAAGTTATAGCCGAAAAACGCATATTTTTGCTGTATATGCAAATTACACGGTATTTATTTCATTCCAGGTGCTAGTAAATATACAGTTAGTAGTGAAAGCTACTACCGGATAGAGAATTTCACGGCGAACATTTCTGTTTTTGTTAAATTCAAATCGGATGCGTAGATCACAAGTTATAGCCGAAAAACGCATATTTTTGCTGTATATGCAAATTACACGGTATTTATTTCATTCCAGGTGCTAGTAAATATACAGTTAGTAGTGAAAGCTACTACCGGATAGAGAATTTCACGGCGAACATTTCTGTTTTTGTTAAATTCAAATCGGATGCGTAGATCACAAGTTATAGCCGAAAAACGCATATTTTTGCTGTATATGCAAATTACACGGTATTTATTTCATTCCAGGTGCTACTACATATACAGTTAGTAGTGAAAGCTACTATCAGATAGAGAATTTCACGGCGAACATTTCTGTTTTTGTTAAATTCAAATCGGATGCGTAGATCACAAGTTATAGCCGAAAAACGCATATTTTTGCTGTATATGCAAATTACACGGTATTTATTTCATTCCAGGTGCTACTACATATACAGTTAGTAGTGAAAGCTACTACCGGATAGAGAATTTCACGGCGAACATTTCTGTTTTTGTTAAATTCAAATCGGATGCGTAGATCACAAGTTATAGCCGAAAAACGCATATTTTTGCTGTATATGCAAATTACACGGTATTTATTTCATTCCAGGTGCTACTACATATACAGTTAGTAGTGAAAGCTACTATCAGATAGAGAATTTCACGGCGAACATTTCTGTTTTTGTTAAATTCAAATCGGATGCGTAGATCACAAGTTATAGCCGAAAAACGCATATTTTTGCTGTATATGCAAATTACACGGTATTTATTTCATTCCAGGTGCTACTACATATACAGTTAGTAGTGAAAGCTACTACCAGATAGAGAATTTCACGGCGAACATTTCTGTTTTTGTTAAATTCAAATCGGATGCGTAGATCACAAGTTATAGCCGAAAAACGCATATTTTTGCTGTATATGCAAATTACACGGTATTTATTTCATTCCAGGTGCTAGTAAATATACAGTTAGTAGTGAAAGCTACTATCAGATAGAGAATTTCACGGCGAACATTTCTGTTTTTGTTAAATTCAAATCGGATGCGTAGATCACAAGTTATAGCCGAAAAACGCATATTTTTGCTGTATATGCAAATTACACGGTATTTATTTCATTCCAGGTGCTCCTACATATACAGTTAGTAGTGAAAGCTACTACCGGATAGAGAATTTCACGGCGAACATTTCTGTTTTTGTTAAATTCAAATCGGATGCGTAGATCACAAGTTATAGCCGAAAAACGCATATTTTTGCTGTATATGCAAATTACACGGTATTTATTTCATTCCAGGTGCTACTACATATACAGTTAGTAGTGAAAGCTACTACCAGATAGAGAATTTCACGGCGAACATTTCTGTTTTTGTTAAATTCAAATCGGATGCGTAGATCACAAGTTATAGCCGAAAAACGCATATTTTTGCTGTATATGCAAATTACACGGTATTTATTTCATTCCAGGTGCTAGTAAATATACAGTTAGTAGTGAAAGCTACTATCAGATAGAGAATTTCACGGCGAACATTTCTGTTTTTGTTAAATTCAAATCGGATGCGTAGATCACAAGTTATAGCCGAAAAACGCATATTTTTGCTGTATATGCAAATTACACGGTATTTATTTCATTCCAGGTGCTACTACATATACAGTTAGTAGTGAAAGCTACTACCGGATAGAGAATTTCACGGCGAACATTTCTGTTTTTGTTAAATTCAAATCGGATGCGTAGATCACAAGTTATAGCCGAAAAACGCATATTTTTGCTGTATATGCAAATTACACGGTATTTATTTCATTCCAGGTGCTAGTAAATATACAGTTAGTAGTGAAAGCTACTATCAGATAGAGAATTTCACGGCGAACATTTCTGTTTTTGTTAAATTCAAATCGGATGCGTAGATCACAAGTTATAGCCGAAAAACGCATATTTTTGCTGTATATGCAAATTACACGGTATTTATTTCATTCCAGGTGCTACTACATATACAGTTAGTAGTGAAAGCTACTACCGGATAGAGAATTTCACGGCGAACATTTCTGTTTTTGTTAAATTCAAATCGGATGCGTAGATCACAAGTTATAGCCGAAAAACGCATATTTTTGCTGTATATGCAAATTACACGGTATTTATTTCATTCCAGGTGCTACTACATATACAGTTAGTAGTGAAAGCTACTATCAGATAGAGAATTTCACGGCGAACATTTCTGTTTTTGTTAAATTCAAATCGGATGCGTAGATCACAAGTTATAGCCGAAAAACGCATATTTTTGCTGTATATGCAAATTACACGGTATTTATTTCATTCCAGGTGCTACTACATATACAGTTAGTAGTGAAAGCTACTACCAGATAGAGAATTTCACGGCGAACATTTCTGTTTTTGTTAAATTCAAATCGGATGCGTAGATCACAAGTTATAGCCGAAAAACGCATATTTTTGCTGTATATGCAAATTACACGGTATTTATTTCATTCCAGGTGCTACTACATATACAGTTAGTAGTGAAAGCTACTATCAGATAGAGAATTTCACGGCGAACATTTCTGTTTTTGTTAAATTCAAATCGGATGCGTAGATCACAAGTTATAGCCGAAAAACGCATATTTTTGCTGTATATGCAAATTACACGGTATTTATTTCATTCCAGGTGCTCCTACATATACAGTTAGTAGTGAAAGCTACTACCGGATAGAGAATTTCACGGCGAACATTTCTGTTTTTGTTAAATTCAAATCGGATGCGTAGATCACAAGTTATAGCCGAAAAACGCATATTTTTGCTGTATATGCAAATTACACGGTATTTATTTCATTCCAGGTGCTACTACATATACAGTTAGTAGTGAAAGCTACTATCAGATAGAGAATTTCACGGCGAACATTTCTGTTTTTGTTAAATTCAAATCGGATGCGTAGATCACAAGTTATAGCCGAAAAACGCATATTTTTGCTGTATATGCAAATTACACGGTATTTATTTCATTCCAGGTGCTACTACATATACAGTTAGTAGTGAAAGCTACTACCGGATAGAGAATTTCACGGCGAACATTTCTGTTTTTGTTAAATTCAAATCGGATGCGTAGATCACAAGTTATAGCCGAAAAACGCATATTTTTGCTGTATATGCAAATTACACGGTATTTATTTCATTCCAGGTGCTACTACATATACAGTTAGTAGTGAAAGCTACTATCAGATAGAGAATTTCACGGCGAACATTTCTGTTTTTGTTAAATTCAAATCGGATGCGTAGATCACAAGTTATAGCCGAAAAACGCATATTTTTGCTGTATATGCAAATTACACGGTATTTATTTCATTCCAGGTGCTACTACATATACAGTTAGTAGTGAAAGCTACTACCAGATAGAGAATTTCACGGCGAACATTTCTGTTTTTGTTAAATTCAAATCGGATGCGTAGATCACAAGTTATAGCCGAAAAACGCATATTTTTGCTGTATATGCAAATTACACGGTATTTATTTCATTCCAGGTGCTAGTAAATATACAGTTAGTAGTGAAAGCTACTATCAGATAGAGAATTTCACGGCGAACATTTCTGTTTTTGTTAAATTCAAATCGGATGCGTAGATCACAAGTTATAGCCGAAAAACGCATATTTTTGCTGTATATGCAAATTACACGGTATTTATTTCATTCCAGGTGCTACTACATATACAGTTAGTAGTGAAAGCTACTACCGGATAGAGAATTTCACGGCGAACATTTCTGTTTTTGTTAAATTCAAATCGGATGCGTAGATCACAAGTTATAGCCGAAAAACGCATATTTTTGCTGTATATGCAAATTACACGGTATTTATTTCATTCCAGGTGCTCCTACATATACAGTTAGTAGTGAAAGCTACTACCGGATAGAGAATTTCACGGCGAACATTTCTGTTTTTGTTAAATTCAAATCGGATGCGTAGATCACAAGTTATAGCCGAAAAACGCATATTTTTGCTGTATATGCAAATTACACGGTATTTATTTCATTCCAGGTGCTACTACATATACAGTTAGTAGTGAAAGCTACTATCAGATAGAGAATTTCACGGCGAACATTTCTGTTTTTGTTAAATTCAAATCGGATGCGTAGATCACAAGTTATAGCCGAAAAACGCATATTTTTGCTGTATATGCAAATTACACGGTATTTATTTCATTCCAGGTGCTACTACATATACAGTTAGTAGTGAAAGCTACTACCGGATAGAGAATTTCACGGCGAACATTTCTGTTTTTGTTAAATTCAAATCGGATGCGTAGATCACAAGTTATAGCCGAAAAACGCATATTTTTGCTGTATATGCAAATTACACGGTATTTATTTCATTCCAGGTGCTACTACATATACAGTTAGTAGTGAAAGCTACTATCAGATAGAGAATTTCACGGCGAACATTTCTGTTTTTGTTAAATTCAAATCGGATGCGTAGATCACAAGTTATAGCCGAAAAACGCATATTTTTGCTGTATATGCAAATTACACGGTATTTATTTCATTCCAGGTGCTACTACATATACAGTTAGTAGTGAAAGCTACTACCAGATAGAGAATTTCACGGCGAACATTTCTGTTTTTGTTAAATTCAAATCGGATGCGTAGATCACAAGTTATAGCCGAAAAACGCATATTTTTGCTGTATATGCAAATTACACGGTATTTATTTCATTCCAGGTGCTAGTAAATATACAGTTAGTAGTGAAAGCTACTATCAGATAGAGAATTTCACGGCGAACATTTCTGTTTTTGTTAAATTCAAATCGGATGCGTAGATCACAAGTTATAGCCGAAAAACGCATATTTTTGCTGTATATGCAAATTACACGGTATTTATTTCATTCCAGGTGCTCCTACATATACAGTTAGTAGTGAAAGCTACTACCGGATAGAGAATTTCACGGCGAACATTTCTGTTTTTGTTAAATTCAAATCGGATGCGTAGATCACAAGTTATAGCCGAAAAACGCATATTTTTGCTGTATATGCAAATTACACGGTATTTATTTCATTCCAGGTGCTACTACATATACAGTTAGTAGTGAAAGCTACTACCGGATAGAGAATTTCACGGCGAACATTTCTGTTTTTGTTAAATTCAAATCGGATGCGTAGATCACAAGTTATAGCCGAAAAACGCATATTTTTGCTGTATATGCAAATTACACGGTATTTATTTCATTCCAGGTGCTACTACATATACAGTTAGTAGTGAAAGCTACTATCAGATAGAGAATTTCACGGCGAACATTTCTGTTTTTGTTAAATTCAAATCGGATGCGTAGATCACAAGTTATAGCCGAAAAACGCATATTTTTGCTGTATATGCAAATTACACGGTATTTATTTCATTCCAGGTGCTAGTAAATATACAGTTAGTAGTGAAAGCTACTACCGGATAGAGAATTTCACGGCGAACATTTCTGTTTTTGTTAAATTCAAATCGGATGCGTAGATCACAAGTTATAGCCGAAAAACGCATATTTTTGCTGTATATGCAAATTACACGGTATTTATTTCATTCCAGGTGCTAGTAAATATACAGTTAGTAGTGAAAGCTACTACCGGATAGAGAATTTCACGGCGAACATTTCTGTTTTTGTTAAATTCAAATCGGATGCGTAGATCACAAGTTATAGCCGAAAAACGCATATTTTTGCTGTATATGCAAATTACACGGTATTTATTTCATTCCAGGTGCTAGTAAATATACAGTTAGTAGTGAAAGCTACTATCAGATAGAGAATTTCACGGCGAACATTTCTGTTTTTGTTAAATTCAAATCGGATGCGTAGATCACAAGTTATAGCCGAAAAACGCATATTTTTGCTGTATATGCAAATTACACGGTATTTATTTCATTCCAGGTGCTCCTACATATACAGTTAGTAGTGAAAGCTACTACCGGATAGAGAATTTCACGGCGAACATTTCTGTTTTTGTTAAATTCAAATCGGATGCGTAGATCACAAGTTATAGCCGAAAAACGCATATTTTTGCTGTATATGCAAATTACACGGTATTTATTTCATTCCAGGTGCTACTACATATACAGTTAGTAGTGAAAGCTACTATCAGATAGAGAATTTCACGGCGAACATTTCTGTTTTTGTTAAATTCAAATCGGATGCGTAGATCACAAGTTATAGCCGAAAAACGCATATTTTTGCTGTATATGCAAATTACACGGTATTTATTTCATTCCAGGTGCTACTACATATACAGTTAGTAGTGAAAGCTACTACCGGATAGAGAATTTCACGGCGAACATTTCTGTTTTTGTTAAATTCAAATCGGATGCGTAGATCACAAGTTATAGCCGAAAAACGCATATTTTTGCTGTATATGCAAATTACACGGTATTTATTTCATTCCAGGTGCTACTACATATACAGTTAGTAGTGAAAGCTACTATCAGATAGAGAATTTCACGGCGAACATTTCTGTTTTTGTTAAATTCAAATCGGATGCGTAGATCACAAGTTATAGCCGAAAAACGCATATTTTTGCTGTATATGCAAATTACACGGTATTTATTTCATTCCAGGTGCTACTACATATACAGTTAGTAGTGAAAGCTACTACCAGATAGAGAATTTCACGGCGAACATTTCTGTTTTTGTTAAATTCAAATCGGATGCGTAGATCACAAGTTATAGCCGAAAAACGCATATTTTTGCTGTATATGCAAATTACACGGTATTTATTTCATTCCAGGTGCTAGTAAATATACAGTTAGTAGTGAAAGCTACTATCAGATAGAGAATTTCACGGCGAACATTTCTGTTTTTGTTAAATTCAAATCGGATGCGTAGATCACAAGTTATAGCCGAAAAACGCATATTTTTGCTGTATATGCAAATTACACGGTATTTATTTCATTCCAGGTGCTCCTACATATACAGTTAGTAGTGAAAGCTACTACCGGATAGAGAATTTCACGGCGAACATTTCTGTTTTTGTTAAATTCAAATCGGATGCGTAGATCACAAGTTATAGCCGAAAAACGCATATTTTTGCTGTATATGCAAATTACACGGTATTTATTTCATTCCAGGTGCTACTACATATACAGTTAGTAGTGAAAGCTACTACCAGATAGAGAATTTCACGGCGAACATTTCTGTTTTTGTTAAATTCAAATCGGATGCGTAGATCACAAGTTATAGCCGAAAAACGCATATTTTTGCTGTATATGCAAATTACACGGTATTTATTTCATTCCAGGTGCTAGTAAATATACAGTTAGTAGTGAAAGCTACTATCAGATAGAGAATTTCACGGCGAACATTTCTGTTTTTGTTAAATTCAAATCGGATGCGTAGATCACAAGTTATAGCCGAAAAACGCATATTTTTGCTGTATATGCAAATTACACGGTATTTATTTCATTCCAGGTGCTAGTAAATATACAGTTAGTAGTGAAAGCTACTATCAGATAGAGAATTTCACGGCGAACATTTCTGTTTTTGTTAAATTCAAATCGGATGCGTAGATCACAAGTTATAGCCGAAAAACGCATATTTTTGCTGTATATGCAAATTACACGGTATTTATTTCATTCCAGGTGCTACTACATATACAGTTAGTAGTGAAAGCTACTACCAGATAGAGAATTTCACGGCGAACATTTCTGTTTTTGTTAAATTCAAATCGGATGCGTAGATCACAAGTTATAGCCGAAAAACGCATATTTTTGCTGTATATGCAAATTACACGGTATTTATTTCATTCCAGGTGCTACTACATATACAGTTAGTAGTGAAAGCTACTATCAGATAGAGAATTTCACGGCGAACATTTCTGTTTTTGTTAAATTCAAATCGGATGCGTAGATCACAAGTTATAGCCGAAAAACGCATATTTTTGCTGTATATGCAAATTACACGGTATTTATTTCATTCCAGGTGCTACTACATATACAGTTAGTAGTGAAAGCTACTATCAGATAGAGAATTTCACGGCGAACATTTCTGTTTTTGTTAAATTCAAATCGGATGCGTAGATCACAAGTTATAGCCGAAAAACGCATATTTTTGCTGTATATGCAAATTACACGGTATTTATTTCATTCCAGGTGCTACTACATATACAGTTAGTAGTGAAAGCTACTACCAGATAGAGAATTTCACGGCGAACATTTCTGTTTTTGTTAAATTCAAATCGGATGCGTAGATCACAAGTTATAGCCGAAAAACGCATATTTTTGCTGTATATGCAAATTACACGGTATTTATTTCATTCCAGGTGCTACTACATATACAGTTAGTAGTGAAAGCTACTACCAGATAGAGAATTTCACGGCGAACATTTCTGTTTTTGTTAAATTCAAATCGGATGCGTAGATCACAAGTTATAGCCGAAAAACGCATATTTTTGCTGTATATGCAAATTACACGGTATTTATTTCATTCCAGGTGCTAGTAAATATACAGTTAGTAGTGAAAGCTACTACCAGATAGAGAATTTCACGGCGAACATTTCTGTTTTTGTTAAATTCAAATCGGATGCGTAGATCACAAGTTATAGCCGAAAAACGCATATTTTTGCTGTATATGCAAATTACACGGTATTTATTTCATTCCAGGTGCTAGTAAATATACAGTTAGTAGTGAAAGCTACTATCAGATAGAGAATTTCACGGCGAACATTTCTGTTTTTGTTAAATTCAAATCGGATGCGTAGATCACAAGTTATAGCCGAAAAACGCATATTTTTGCTGTATATGCAAATTACACGGTATTTATTTCATTCCAGGTGCTACTACATATACAGTTAGTAGTGAAAGCTACTATCAGATAGAGAATTTCACGGCGAACATTTCTGTTTTTGTTAAATTCAAATCGGATGCGTAGATCACAAGTTATAGCCGAAAAACGCATATTTTTGCTGTATATGCAAATTACACGGTATTTATTTCATTCCAGGTGCTACTACATATACAGTTAGTAGTGAAAGCTACTATCAGATAGAGAATTTCACGGCGAACATTTCTGTTTTTGTTAAATTCAAATCGGATGCGTAGATCACAAGTTATAGCCGAAAAACGCATATTTTTGCTGTATATGCAAATTACACGGTATTTATTTCATTCCAGGTGCTACTACATATACAGTTAGTAGTGAAAGCTACTATCAGATAGAGAATTTCACGGCGAACATTTCTGTTTTTGTTAAATTCAAATCGGATGCGTAGATCACAAGTTATAGCCGAAAAACGCATATTTTTGCTGTATATGCAAATTACACGGTATTTATTTCATTCCAGGTGCTAGTAAATATACAGTTAGTAGTGAAAGCTACTATCAGATAGAGAATTTCACGGCGAACATTTCTGTTTTTGTTAAATTCAAATCGGATGCGTAGATCACAAGTTATAGCCGAAAAACGCATATTTTTGCTGTATATGCAAATTACACGGTATTTATTTCATTCCAGGTGCTACTACATATACAGTTAGTAGTGAAAGCTACTACCAGATAGAGAATTTCACGGCGAACATTTCTGTTTTTGTTAAATTCAAATCGGATGCGTAGATCACAAGTTATAGCCGAAAAACGCATATTTTTGCTGTATATGCAAATTACACGGTATTTATTTCATTCCAGGTGCTAGTAAATATACAGTTAGTAGTGAAAGCTACTATCAGATAGAGAATTTCACGGCGAACATTTCTGTTTTTGTTAAATTCAAATCGGATGCGTAGATCACAAGTTATAGCCGAAAAACGCATATTTTTGCTGTATATGCAAATTACACGGTATTTATTTCATTCCAGGTGCTACTACATATACAGTTAGTAGTGAAAGCTACTACCAGATAGAGAATTTCACGGCGAACATTTCTGTTTTTGTTAAATTCAAATCGGATGCGTAGATCACAAGTTATAGCCGAAAAACGCATATTTTTGCTGTATATGCAAATTACACGGTATTTATTTCATTCCAGGTGCTACTACATATACAGTTAGTAGTGAAAGCTACTATCAGATAGAGAATTTCACGGCGAACATTTCTGTTTTTGTTAAATTCAAATCGGATGCGTAGATCACAAGTTATAGCCGAAAAACGCATATTTTTGCTGTATATGCAAATTACACGGTATTTATTTCATTCCAGGTGCTACTACATATACAGTTAGTAGTGAAAGCTACTACCAGATAGAGAATTTCACGGCGAACATTTCTGTTTTTGTTAAATTCAAATCGGATGCGTAGATCACAAGTTATAGCCGAAAAACGCATATTTTTGCTGTATATGCAAATTACACGGTATTTATTTCATTCCAGGTGCTAGTAAATATACAGTTAGTAGTGAAAGCTACTACCGGATAGAGAATTTCACGGCGAACATTTCTGTTTCTGTTAAATTCAAATCGGATGCGTAGATCACAAGTTATAGCCGAAAAACGCATATTTTTGCTGTATATGCAAATTACACGGTATTTATTTCATTCCAGGTGCTACTACATATACAGTTAGTAGTGAAAGCTACTATCAGATAGAGAATTTCACGGCGAACATTTCTGTTTTTGTTAAATTCAAATCGGATGCGTAGATCACAAGTTATAGCCGAAAAACGCATATTTTTGCTGTATATGCAAATTACACGGTATTTATTTCATTCCAGGTGCTAGTAAATATACAGTTAGTAGTGAAAGCTACTATCAGATAGAGAATTTCACGGCGAACATTTCTGTTTTTGTTAAATTCAAATCGGATGCGTAGATCACAAGTTATAGCCGAAAAACGCATATTTTTGCTGTATATGCAAATTACACGGTATTTATTTCATTCCAGGTGCTACTACATATACAGTTAGTAGTGAAAGCTACTACCAGATAGAGAATTTCACGGCGAACATTTCTGTTTTTGTTAAATTCAAATCGGATGCGTAGATCACAAGTTATAGCCGAAAAACGCATATTTTTGCTGTATATGCAAATTACACGGTATTTATTTCATTCCAGGTGCTACTACATATACAGTTAGTAGTGAAAGCTACTACCAGATAGAGAATTTCACGGCGAACATTTCTGTTTTTGTTAAATTCAAATCGGATGCGTAGATCACAAGTTATAGCCGAAAAACGCATATTTTTGCTGTATATGCAAATTACACGGTATTTATTTCATTCCAGGTGCTAGTAAATATACAGTTAGTAGTGAAAGCTACTACCAGATAGAGAATTTCACGGCGAACATTTCTGTTTTTGTTAAATTCAAATCGGATGCGTAGATCACAAGTTATAGCCGAAAAACGCATATTTTTGCTGTATATGCAAATTACACGGTATTTATTTCATTCCAGGTGCTAGTAAATATACAGTTAGTAGTGAAAGCTACTATCAGATAGAGAATTTCACGGCGAACATTTCTGTTTTTGTTAAATTCAAATCGGATGCGTAGATCACAAGTTATAGCCGAAAAACGCATATTTTTGCTGTATATGCAAATTACACGGTATTTATTTCATTCCAGGTGCTAGTAAATATACAGTTAGTAGTGAAAGCTACTATCAGATAGAGAATTTCACGGCGAACATTTCTGTTTTTGTTAAATTCAAATCGGATGCGTAGATCACAAGTTATAGCCGAAAAACGCATATTTTTGCTGTATATGCAAATTACACGGTATTTATTTCATTCCAGGTGCTACTAAATATACAGTTAGTAGTGAAAGCTACTACCAGATAGAGAATTTCACGGCGAACATTTCTGTTTTTGTTAAATTCAAATCGGATGCGTAGATCACAAGTTATAGCCGAAAAACGCATATTTTTGCTGTATATGCAAATTACACGGTATTTATTTCATTCCAGGTGCTAGTAAATATACAGTTAGTAGTGAAAGCTACTATCAGATAGAGAATTTCACGGCGAACATTTCTGTTTTTGTTAAATTCAAATCGGATGCGTAGATCACAAGTTATAGCCGAAAAACGCATATTTTTGCTGTATATGCAAATTACACGGTATTTATTTCATTCCAGGTGCTAGTAAATATACAGTTAGTAGTGAAAGCTACTATCAGATAGAGAATTTCACGGCGAACATTTCTGTTTTTGTTAAATTCAAATCGGATGCGTAGATCACAAGTTATAGCCGAAAAACGCATATTTTTGCTGTATATGCAAATTACACGGTATTTATTTCATTCCAGGTGCTAGTAAATATACAGTTAGTAGTGAAAGCTACTACCAGATAGAGAATTTCACGGCGAACATTTCTGTTTTTGTTAAATTCAAATCGGATGCGTAGATCACAAGTTATAGCCGAAAAACGCATATTTTTGCTGTATATGCAAATTACACGGTATTTATTTCATTCCAGGTGCTAGTAAATATACAGTTAGTAGTGAAAGCTACTATCAGATAGAGAATTTCACGGCGAACATTTCTGTTTTTGTTAAATTCAAATCGGATGCGTAGATCACAAGTTATAGCCGAAAAACGCATATTTTTGCTGTATATGCAAATTACACGGTATTTATTTCATTCCAGGTGCTAGTAAATATACAGTTAGTAGTGAAAGCTACTATCAGATAGAGAATTTCACGGCGAACATTTCTGTTTTTGTTAAATTCAAATCGGATGCGTAGATCACAAGTTATAGCCGAAAAACGCATATTTTTGCTGTATATGCAAATTACACGGTATTTATTTCATTCCAGGTGCTAGTAAATATACAGTTAGTAGTGAAAGCTACTACCAGATAGAGAATTTCACGGCGAACATTTCTGTTTTTGTTAAATTCAAATCGGATGCGTAGATCACAAGTTATAGCCGAAAAACGCATATTTTTGCTGTATATGCAAATTACACGGTATTTATTTCATTCCAGGTGCTAGTAAATATACAGTTAGTAGTGAAAGCTACTATCAGATAGAGAATTTCACGGCGAACATTTCTGTTTTTGTTAAATTCAAATCGGATGCGTAGATCACAAGTTATAGCCGAAAAACGCATATTTTTGCTGTATATGCAAATTACACGGTATTTATTTCATTCCAGGTGCTAGTAAATATACAGTTAGTAGTGAAAGCTACTATCAGATAGAGAATTTCACGGCGAACATTTCTGTTTTTGTTAAATTCAAATCGGATGCGTAGATCACAAGTTATAGCCGAAAAACGCATATTTTTGCTGTATATGCAAATTACACGGTATTTATTTCATTCCAGGTGCTACTACATATACAGTTAGTAGTGAAAGCTACTACCGGATAGAGAATTTCACGGCGAACATTTCTGTTTTTGTTAAATTCAAATCGGATGCGTAGATCACAAGTTATAGCCGAAAAACGCATATTTTTGCTGTATATGCAAATTACACGGTATTTATTTCATTCCAGGTGCTAGTAAATATACAGTTAGTAGTGAAAGCTACTATCAGATAGAGAATTTCACGGCGAACATTTCTGTTTTTGTTAAATTCAAATCGGATGCGTAGATCACAAGTTATAGCCGAAAAACGCATATTTTTGCTGTATATGCAAATTACACGGTATTTATTTCATTCCAGGTGCTAGTAAATATACAGTTAGTAGTGAAAGCTACTATCAGATAGAGAATTTCACGGCGAACATTTCTGTTTTTGTTAAATTCAAATCGGATGCGTAGATCACAAGTTATAGCCGAAAAACGCATATTTTTGCTGTATATGCAAATTACACGGTATTTATTTCATTCCAGGTGCTACTACATATACAGTTAGTAGTGAAAGCTACTACCGGATAGAGAATTTCACGGCGAACATTTCTGTTTTTGTTAAATTCAAATCGGATGCGTAGATCACAAGTTATAGCCGAAAAACGCATATTTTTGCTGTATATGCAAATTACACGGTATTTATTTCATTCCAGGTGCTACTACATATACAGTTAGTAGTGAAAGCTACTATCAGATAGAGAATTTCACGGCGAACATTTCTGTTTTTGTTAAATTCAAATCGGATGCGTAGATCACAAGTTATAGCCGAAAAACGCATATTTTTGCTGTATATGCAAATTACACGGTATTTATTTCATTCCAGGTGCTACTACATATACAGTTAGTAGTGAAAGCTACTACCGGATAGAGAATTTCACGGCGAACATTTCTGTTTTTGTTAAATTCAAATCGGATGCGTAGATCACAAGTTATAGCCGAAAAACGCATATTTTTGCTGTATATGCAAATTACACGGTATTTATTTCATTCCAGGTGCTAGTAAATATACAGTTAGTAGTGAAAGCTACTATCAGATAGAGAATTTCACGGCGAACATTTCTGTTTTTGTTAAATTCAAATCGGATGCGTAGATCACAAGTTATAGCCGAAAAACGCATATTTTTGCTGTATATGCAAATTACACGGTATTTATTTCATTCCAGGTGCTAGTAAATATACAGTTAGTAGTGAAAGCTACTACCAGATAGAGAATTTCACGGCGAACATTTTTGTTTTTGTTAAATTCAAAAAATGGGATGCGTAGATCACAAGTTATAGCCGAAAAACGCATATTTTTGCTGTATATGCAAATTACACGGTATTTATTTCATTCCAGGTGCTAGTAAATATACAGTTAGTAGTGAAAGCTACTATCAGATAGAGAATTTCACGGCGAACATTTCTGTTTTTGTTAAATTCAAATCGGATGCGTAGATCACAAGTTATAGCCGAAAAACGCATATTTTTGCTGTATATGCAAATTACACGGTATTTATTTCATTCCAGGTGCTAGTAAATATACAGTTAGTAGTGAAAGCTACTATCAGATAGAGAATTTCACGGCGAACATTTCTGTTTTTGTTAAATTCAAATCGGATGCGTAGATCACAAGTTATAGCCGAAAAACGCATATTTTTGCTGTATATGCAAATTACACGGTATTTATTTCATTCCAGGTGCTAGTAAATATACAGTTAGTAGTGAAAGCTACTACCGGATAGAGAATTTCACGGCGAACATTTCTGTTTTTGTTAAATTCAAATCGGATGCGTAGATCACAAGTTATAGCCGAAAAACGCATATTTTTGCTGTATATGCAAATTACACGGTATTTATTTCATTCCAGGTGCTACTACATATACAGTTAGTAGTGAAAGCTACTACCGGATAGAGAATTTCACGGCGAACATTTCTGTTTTTGTTAAATTCAAATCGGATGCGTAGATCACAAGTTATAGCCGAAAAACGCATATTTTTGCTGTATATGCAAATTACACGGTATTTATTTCATTCCAGGTGCTAGTAAATATACAGTTAGTAGTGAAAGCTACTACCAGATAGAGAATTTCACGGCGAACATTTTTGTTTTTGTTAAATTCAAAAAATGGGATGCGTAGATCACAAGTTATAGCCGAAAAACGCATATTTTTGCTGTATATGCAAATTACACGGTATTTATTTCATTCCAGGTGCTAGTAAATATACAGTTAGTAGTGAAAGCTACTACCAGATAGAGAATTTCACGGCGAACATTTCTGTTTTTGTTAAATTCAAATCGGATGCGTAGATCACAAGTTATAGCCGAAAAACGCATATTTTTGCTGTATATGCAAATTACACGGTATTTATTTCATTCCAGGTGCTAGTAAATATACAGTTAGTAGTGAAAGCTACTATCAGATAGAGAATTTCACGGCGAACATTTCTGTTTTTGTTAAATTCAAATCGGATGCGTAGATCACAAGTTATAGCCGAAAAACGCATATTTTTGCTGTATATGCAAATTACACGGTATTTATTTCATTCCAGGTGCTACTACATATACAGTTAGTAGTGAAAGCTACTACCGGATAGAGAATTTCACGGCGAACATTTCTGTTTTTGTTAAATTCAAATCGGATGCGTAGATCACAAGTTATAGCCGAAAAACGCATATTTTTGCTGTATATGCAAATTACACGGTATTTATTTCATTCCAGGTGCTAGTAAATATACAGTTAGTAGTGAAAGCTACTACCAGATAGAGAATTTCACGGCGAACATTTTTGTTTTTGTTAAATTCAAAAAATGGGATGCGTAGATCACAAGTTATAGCCGAAAAACGCATATTTTTGCTGTATATGCAAATTACACGGTATTTATTTCATTCCAGGTGCTAGTAAATATACAGTTAGTAGTGAAAGCTACTACCAGATAGAGAATTTCACGGCGAACATTTCTGTTTTTGTTAAATTCAAATCGGATGCGTAGATCACAAGTTATAGCCGAAAAACGCATATTTTTGCTGTATATGCAAATTACACGGTATTTATTTCATTCCAGGTGCTAGTAAATATACAGTTAGTAGTGAAAGCTACTATCAGATAGAGAATTTCACGGCGAACATTTCTGTTTTTGTTAAATTCAAATCGGATGCGTAGATCACAAGTTATAGCCGAAAAACGCATATTTTTGCTGTATATGCAAATTACACGGTATTTATTTCATTCCAGGTGCTACTACATATACAGTTAGTAGTGAAAGCTACTACCAGATAGAGAATTTCACGGCGAACATTTCTGTTTTTGTTAAATTCAAATCGGATGCGTAGATCACAAGTTATAGCCGAAAAACGCATATTTTTGCTGAATATGCAAATTACACGGTATTTATTTCATTCCAGGTGCTAGTAAATATACAGTTAGTAGTGAAAGCTACTATCAGATAGAGAATTTCACGGCGAACATTTCTGTTTTTGTTAAATTCAAATCGGATGCGTAGATCACAAGTTATAGCCGAAAAACGCATATTTTTGCTGTATATGCAAATTACACGGTATTTATTTCATTCCAGGTGCTACTACATATACAGTTAGTAGTGAAAGCTACTACCGGATAGAGAATTTCACGGCGAACATTTCTGTTTTTGTTAAATTCAAATCGGATGCGTAGATCACAAGTTATAGCCGAAAAACGCATATTTTTGCTGTATATGCAAATTACACGGTATTTATTTCATTCCAGGTGCTAGTAAATATACAGTTAGTAGTGAAAGCTACTACCAGATAGAGAATTTCACGGCGAACATTTTTGTTTTTGTTAAATTCAAAAAATGGGATGCGTAGATCACAAGTTATAGCCGAAAAACGCATATTTTTGCTGTATATGCAAATTACACGGTATTTATTTCATTCCAGGTGCTAGTAAATATACAGTTAGTAGTGAAAGCTACTACCAGATAGAGAATTTCACGGCGAACATTTCTGTTTTTGTTAAATTCAAATCGGATGCGTAGATCACAAGTTATAGCCGAAAAACGCATATTTTTGCTGTATATGCAAATTACACGGTATTTATTTCATTCCAGGTGCTAGTAAATATACAGTTAGTAGTGAAAGCTACTATCAGATAGAGAATTTCACGGCGAACATTTCTGTTTTTGTTAAATTCAAATCGGATGCGTAGATCACAAGTTATAGCCGAAAAACGCATATTTTTGCTGTATATGCAAATTACACGGTATTTATTTCATTCCAGGTGCTAGTAAATATACAGTTAGTAGTGAAAGCTACTACCAGATAGAGAATTTCACGGCGAACATTTCTGTTTTTGTTAAATTCAAATCGGATGCGTAGATCACAAGTTATAGCCGAAAAACGCATATTTTTGCTGAATATGCAAATTACACGGTATTTATTTCATTCCAGGTGCTAGTAAATATACAGTTAGTAGTGAAAGCTACTATCAGATAGAGAATTTCACGGCGAACATTTCTGTTTTTGTTAAATTCAAATCGGATGCGTAGATCACAAGTTATAGCCGAAAAACGCATATTTTTGCTGTATATGCAAATTACACGGTATTTATTTCATTCCAGGTGCTAGTAAATATACAGTTAGTAGTGAAAGCTACTATCAGATAGAGAATTTCACGGCGAACATTTCTGTTTTTGTTAAATTCAAATCGGATGCGTAGATCACAAGTTATAGCCGAAAAACGCATATTTTTGCTGTATATGCAAATTACACGGTATTTATTTCATTCCAGGTGCTAGTAAATATACAGTTAGTAGTGAAAGCTACTATCAGATAGAGAATTTCACGGCGAATATTTCTGTTTTTGTTAAATTCAAATCGGATGCGTAGATCACAAGTTATAGCCGAAAAACGCATATTTTTGCTGTATATGCAAATTACACGGTATTTATTTCATTCCAGGTGCTAGTAAATATACAGTTAGTAGTGAAAGCTACTATCAGATAGAGAATTTCACGGCGAACATTTCTGTTTTTGTTAAATTCAAATCGGATGCGTAGATCACAAGTTATAGCCGAAAAACGCATATTTTTGCTGTATATGCAAATTACACGGTATTTATTTCATTCCAGGTGCTAGTAAATATACAGTTAGTAGTGAAAGCTACTATCAGATAGAGAATTTCACGGCGAACATTTCTGTTTTTGTTAAATTCAAATCGGATGCGTAGATCACAAGTTATAGCCGAAAAACGCATATTTTTGCTGTATATGCAAATTACACGGTATTTATTTCATTCCAGGTGCTAGTAAATATACAGTTAGTAGTGAAAGCTACTATCAGATAGAGAATTTCACGGCGAACATTTCTGTTTTTGTTAAATTCAAATCGGATGCGTAGATCACAAGTTATAGCCGAAAAACGCATATTTTTGCTGTATATGCAAATTACACGGTATTTATTTCATTCCAGGTGCTAGTAAATATACAGTTAGTAGTGAAAGCTACTACCAGATAGAGAATTTCACGGCGAACATTTCTGTTTTTGTTAAATTCAAATCGGATGCGTAGATCACAAGTTATAGCCGAAAAACGCATATTTTTGCTGTATATGCAAATTACACGGTATTTATTTCATTCCAGGTGCTAGTAAATATACAGTTAGTAGTGAAAGCTACTATCAGATAGAGAATTTCACGGCGAACATTTCTGTTTTTGTTAAATTCAAATCGGATGCGTAGATCACAAGTTATAGCCGAAAAACGCATATTTTTGCTGTATATGCAAATTACACGGTATTTATTTCATTCCAGGTGCTAGTAAATATACAGTTAGTAGTGAAAGCTACTATCAGATAGAGAATTTCACGGCGAACATTTCTGTTTTTGTTAAATTCAAATCGGATGCGTAGATCACAAGTTATAGCCGAAAAACGCATATTTTTGCTGTATATGCAAATTACACGGTATTTATTTCATTCCAGGTGCTAGTAAATATACAGTTAGTAGTGAAAGCTACTATCAGATAGAGAATTTCACGGCGAACATTTCTGTTTTTGTTAAATTCAAATCGGATGCGTAGATCACAAGTTATAGCCGAAAAACGCATATTTTTGCTGTATATGCAAATTACACGGTATTTATTTCATTCCAGGTGCTAGTAAATATACAGTTAGTAGTGAAAGCTACTACCAGATAGAGAATTTCACGGCGAACATTTTTGTTTTTGTTAAATTCAAAAAATGGGATGCGTAGATCACAAGTTATAGCCGAAAAACGCATATTTTTGCTGTATATGCAAATTACACGGTATTTATTTCATTCCAGGTGCTAGTAAATATACAGTTAGTAGTGAAAGCTACTACCAGATAGAGAATTTCACGGCGAACATTTCTGTTTTTGTTAAATTCAAATCGGATGCGTAGATCACAAGTTATAGCCGAAAAACGCATATTTTTGCTGTATATGCAAATTACACGGTATTTATTTCATTCCAGGTGCTAGTAAATATACAGTTAGTAGTGAAAGCTACTATCAGATAGAGAATTTCACGGCGAACATTTCTGTTTTTGTTAAATTCAAATCGGATGCGTAGATCACAAGTTATAGCCGAAAAACGCATATTTTTGCTGTATATGCAAATTACACGGTATTTATTTCATTCCAGGTGCTACTACATATACAGTTAGTAGTGAAAGCTACTACCAGATAGAGAATTTCACGGCGAACATTTCTGTTTTTGTTAAATTCAAATCGGATGCGTAGATCACAAGTTATAGCCGAAAAACGCATATTTTTGCTGAATATGCAAATTACACGGTATTTATTTCATTCCAGGTGCTAGTAAATATACAGTTAGTAGTGAAAGCTACTATCAGATAGAGAATTTCACGGCGAACATTTCTGTTTTTGTTAAATTCAAATCGGATGCGTAGATCACAAGTTATAGCCGAAAAACGCATATTTTTGCTGTATATGCAAATTACACGGTATTTATTTCATTCCAGGTGCTAGTAAATATACAGTTAGTAGTGAAAGCTACTATCAGATAGAGAATTTCACGGCGAACATTTCTGTTTTTGTTAAATTCAAATCGGATGCGTAGATCACAAGTTATAGCCGAAAAACGCATATTTTTGCTGTATATGCAAATTACACGGTATTTATTTCATTCCAGGTGCTAGTAAATATACAGTTAGTAGTGAAAGCTACTATCAGATAGAGAATTTCACGGCGAACATTTCTGTTTTTGTTAAATTCAAATCGGATGCGTAGATCACAAGTTATAGCCGAAAAACGCATATTTTTGCTGTATATGCAAATTACACGGTATTTATTTCATTCCAGGTGCTAGTAAATATACAGTTAGTAGTGAAAGCTACTATCAGATAGAGAATTTCACGGCGAACATTTCTGTTTTTGTTAAATTCAAATCGGATGCGTAGATCACAAGTTATAGCCGAAAAACGCATATTTTTGCTGTATATGCAAATTACACGGTATTTATTTCATTCCAGGTGCTAGTAAATATACAGTTAGTAGTGAAAGCTACTATCAGATAGAGAATTTCACGGCGAACATTTCTGTTTTTGTTAAATTCAAATCGGATGCGTAGATCACAAGTTATAGCCGAAAAACGCATATTTTTGCTGTATATGCAAATTACACGGTATTTATTTCATTCCAGGTGCTAGTAAATATACAGTTAGTAGTGAAAGCTACTATCAGATAGAGAATTTCACGGCGAACATTTCTGTTTTTGTTAAATTCAAATCGGATGCGTAGATCACAAGTTATAGCCGAAAAACGCATATTTTTGCTGTATATGCAAATTACACGGTATTTATTTCATTCCAGGTGCTAGTAAATATACAGTTAGTAGTGAAAGCTACTACCAGATAGAGAATTTCACGGCGAACATTTCTGTTTTTGTTAAATTCAAATCGGATGCGTAGATCACAAGTTATAGCCGAAAAACGCATATTTTTGCTGTATATGCAAATTACACGGTATTTATTTCATTCCAGGTGCTAGTAAATATACAGTTAGTAGTGAAAGCTACTATCAGATAGAGAATTTCACGGCGAACATTTCTGTTTTTGTTAAATTCAAATCGGATGCGTAGATCACAAGTTATAGCCGAAAAACGCATATTTTTGCTGTATATGCAAATTACACGGTATTTATTTCATTCCAGGTGCTAGTAAATATACAGTTAGTAGTGAAAGCTACTATCAGATAGAGAATTTCACGGCGAACATTTCTGTTTTTGTTAAATTCAAATCGGATGCGTAGATCACAAGTTATAGCCGAAAAACGCATATTTTTGCTGTATATGCAAATTACACGGTATTTATTTCATTCCAGGTGCTAGTAAATATACAGTTAGTAGTGAAAGCTACTATCAGATAGAGAATTTCACGGCGAACATTTCTGTTTTTGTTAAATTCAAATCGGATGCGTAGATCACAAGTTATAGCCGAAAAACGCATATTTTTGCTGTATATGCAAATTACACGGTATTTATTTCATTCCAGGTGCTAGTAAATATACAGTTAGTAGTGAAAGCTACTATCAGATAGAGAATTTCACGGCGAACATTTCTGTTTTTGTTAAATTCAAATCGGATGCGTAGATCACAAGTTATAGCCGAAAAACGCATATTTTTGCTGTATATGCAAATTACACGGTATTTATTTCATTCCAGGTGCTAGTAAATATACAGTTAGTAGTGAAAGCTACTATCAGATAGAGAATTTCACGGCGAACATTTCTGTTTTTGTTAAATTCAAATCGGATGCGTAGATCACAAGTTATAGCCGAAAAACGCATATTTTTGCTGTATATGCAAATTACACGGTATTTATTTCATTCCAGGTGCTAGTAAATATACAGTTAGTAGTGAAAGCTACTATCAGATAGAGAATTTCACGGCGAACATTTCTGTTTTTGTTAAATTCAAATCGGATGCGTAGATCACAAGTTATAGCCGAAAAACGCATATTTTTGCTGTATATGCAAATTACACGGTATTTATTTCATTCCAGGTGCTAGTAAATATACAGTTAGTAGTGAAAGCTACTACCAGATAGAGAATTTCACGGCGAACATTTTTGTTTTTGTTAAATTCAAAAAATGGGATGCGTAGATCACAAGTTATAGCCGAAAAACGCATATTTTTGCTGTATATGCAAATTACACGGTATTTATTTCATTCCAGGTGCTAGTAAATATACAGTTAGTAGTGAAAGCTACTACCGGATAGAGAATTTCACGGCGAACATTTCTGTTTTTGTTAAATTCAAATCGGATGCGTAGATCACAAGTTATAGCCGAAAAACGCATATTTTTGCTGTATATGCAAATTACACGGTATTTATTTCATTCCAGGTGCTAGTAAATATACAGTTAGTAGTGAAAGCTACTACCGGATAGAGAATTTCACGGCGAACATTTCTGTTTTTGTTAAATTCAAATCGGATGCGTAGATCACAAGTTATAGCCGAAAAACGCATATTTTTGCTGTATATGCAAATTACACGGTATTTATTTCATTCCAGGTGCTACTACATATACAGTTAGTAGTGAAAGCTACTACCAGATAGAGAATTTCACGGCGAACATTTCTGTTTTTGTTAAATTCAAATCGGATGCGTAGATCACAAGTTATAGCCGAAAAACGCATATTTTTGCTGTATATGCAAATTACACGGTATTTATTTCATTCCAGGTGCTAGTAAATATACAGTTAGTAGTGAAAGCTACTACCAGATAGAGAATTTCACGGCGAACATTTTTGTTTTTGTTAAATTCAAAAAATGGGATGCGTAGATCACAAGTTATAGCCGAAAAACGCATATTTTTGCTGTATATGCAAATTACACGGTATTTATTTCATTCCAGGTGCTAGTAAATATACAGTTAGTAGTGAAAGCTACTACCGGATAGAGAATTTCACGGCGAACATTTCTGTTTTTGTTAAATTCAAATCGGATGCGTAGATCACAAGTTATAGCCGAAAAACGCATATTTTTGCTGTATATGCAAATTACACGGTATTTATTTCATTCCAGGTGCTACTACATATACAGTTAGTAGTGAAAGCTACTACCAGATAGAGAATTTCACGGCGAACATTTCTGTTTTTGTTAAATTCAAATCGGATGCGTAGATCACAAGTTATAGCCGAAAAACGCATATTTTTGCTGTATATGCAAATTACACGGTATTTATTTCATTCCAGGTGCTAGTAAATATACAGTTAGTAGTGAAAGCTACTATCAGATAGAGAATTTCACGGCGAACATTTCTGTTTTTGTTAAATTCAAATCGGATGCGTAGATCACAAGTTATAGCCGAAAAACGCATATTTTTGCTGTATATGCAAATTACACGGTATTTATTTCATTCCAGGTGCTAGTAAATATACAGTTAGTAGTGAAAGCTACTATCAGATAGAGAATTTCACGGCGAACATTTCTGTTTTTGTTAAATTCAAATCGGATGCGTAGATCACAAGTTATAGCCGAAAAACGCATATTTTTGCTGTATATGCAAATTACACGGTATTTATTTCATTCCAGGTGCTAGTAAATATACAGTTAGTAGTGAAAGCTACTATCAGATAGAGAATTTCACGGCGAACATTTCTGTTTTTGTTAAATTCAAATCGGATGCGTAGATCACAAGTTATAGCCGAAAAACGCATATTTTTGCTGTATATGCAAATTACACGGTATTTATTTCATTCCAGGTGCTAGTAAATATACAGTTAGTAGTGAAAGCTACTATCAGATAGAGAATTTCACGGCGAACATTTCTGTTTTTGTTAAATTCAAATCGGATGCGTAGATCACAAGTTATAGCCGAAAAACGCATATTTTTGCTGTATATGCAAATTACACGGTATTTATTTCATTCCAGGTGCTACTACATATACAGTTAGTAGTGAAAGCTACTACCGGATAGAGAATTTCACGGCGAACATTTCTGTTTTTGTTAAATTCAAATCGGATGCGTAGATCACAAGTTATAGCCGAAAAACGCATATTTTTGCTGTATATGCAAATTACACGGTATTTATTTCATTCCAGGTGCTAGTAAATATACAGTTAGTAGTGAAAGCTACTATCAGATAGAGAATTTCACGGCGAACATTTCTGTTTTTGTTAAATTCAAATCGGATGCGTAGATCACAAGTTATAGCCGAAAAACGCATATTTTTGCTGTATATGCAAATTACACGGTATTTATTTCATTCCAGGTGCTAGTAAATATACAGTTAGTAGTGAAAGCTACTACCAGATAGAGAATTTCACGGCGAACATTTTTGTTTTTGTTAAATTCAAAAAATGGGATGCGTAGATCACAAGTTATAGCCGAAAAACGCATATTTTTGCTGTATATGCAAATTACACGGTATTTATTTCATTCCAGGTGCTAGTAAATATACAGTTAGTAGTGAAAGCTACTACCAGATAGAGAATTTCACGGCGAACATTTCTGTTTTTGTTAAATTCAAATCGGATGCGTAGATCACAAGTTATAGCCGAAAAACGCATATTTTTGCTGTATATGCAAATTACACGGTATTTATTTCATTCCAGGTGCTAGTAAATATACAGTTAGTAGTGAAAGCTACTACCGGATAGAGAATTTCACGGCGAACATTTCTGTTTTTGTTAAATTCAAATCGGATGCGTAGATCACAAGTTATAGCCGAAAAACGCATATTTTTGCTGTATATGCAAATTACACGGTATTTATTTCATTCCAGGTGCTACTACATATACAGTTAGTAGTGAAAGCTACTACCAGATAGAGAATTTCACGGCGAACATTTCTGTTTTTGTTAAATTCAAATCGGATGCGTAGATCACAAGTTATAGCCGAAAAACGCATATTTTTGCTGTATATGCAAATTACACGGTATTTATTTCATTCCAGGTGCTAGTAAATATACAGTTAGTAGTGAAAGCTACTATCAGATAGAGAATTTCACGGCGAACATTTCTGTTTTTGTTAAATTCAAATCGGATGCGTAGATCACAAGTTATAGCCGAAAAACGCATATTTTTGCTGTATATGCAAATTACACGGTATTTATTTCATTCCAGGTGCTAGTAAATATACAGTTAGTAGTGAAAGCTACTACCAGATAGAGAATTTCACGGCGAACATTTCTGTTTTTGTTAAATTCAAATCGGATGCGTAGATCACAAGTTATAGCCGAAAAACGCATATTTTTGCTGTATATGCAAATTACACGGTATTTATTTCATTCCAGGTGCTAGTAAATATACAGTTAGTAGTGAAAGCTACTACCAGATAGAGAATTTCACGGCGAACATTTCTGTTTTTGTTAAATTCAAATCGGATGCGTAGATCACAAGTTATAGCCGAAAAACGCATATTTTTGCTGTATATGCAAATTACACGGTATTTATTTCATTCCAGGTGCTAGTAAATATACAGTTAGTAGTGAAAGCTACTATCAGATAGAGAATTTCACGGCGAACATTTCTGTTTTTGTTAAATTCAAATCGGATGCGTAGATCACAAGTTATAGCCGAAAAACGCATATTTTTGCTGTATATGCAAATTACACGGTATTTATTTCATTCCAGGTGCTAGTAAATATACAGTTAGTAGTGAAAGCTACTATCAGATAGAGAATTTCACGGCGAACATTTCTGTTTTTGTTAAATTCAAATCGGATGCGTAGATCACAAGTTATAGCCGAAAAACGCATATTTTTGCTGTATATGCAAATTACACGGTATTTATTTCATTCCAGGTGCTAGTAAATATACAGTTAGTAGTGAAAGCTACTATCAGATAGAGAATTTCACGGCGAACATTTCTGTTTTTGTTAAATTCAAATCGGATGCGTAGATCACAAGTTATAGCCGAAAAACGCATATTTTTGCTGTATATGCAAATTACACGGTATTTATTTCATTCCAGGTGCTAGTAAATATACAGTTAGTAGTGAAAGCTACTACCAGATAGAGAATTTCACGGCGAACATTTTTGTTTTTGTTAAATTCAAAAAATGGGATGCGTAGATCACAAGTTATAGCCGAAAAACGCATATTTTTGCTGTATATGCAAATTACACGGTATTTATTTCATTCCAGGTGCTAGTAAATATACAGTTAGTAGTGAAAGCTACTACCAGATAGAGAATTTCACGGCGAACATTTCTGTTTTTGTTAAATTCAAATCGGATGCGTAGATCACAAGTTATAGCCGAAAAACGCATATTTTTGCTGTATATGCAAATTACACGGTATTTATTTCATTCCAGGTGCTAGTAAATATACAGTTAGTAGTGAAAGCTACTACCAGATAGAGAATTTCACGGCGAACATTTCTGTTTTTGTTAAATTCAAATCGGATGCGTAGATCACAAGTTATAGCCGAAAAACGCATATTTTTGCTGTATATGCAAATTACACGGTATTTATTTCATTCCAGGTGCTAGTAAATATACAGTTAGTAGTGAAAGCTACTACCAGATAGAGAATTTCACGGCGAACATTTCTGTTTTTGTTAAATTCAAATCGGATGCGTAGATCACAAGTTATAGCCGAAAAACGCATATTTTTGCTGTATATGCAAATTACACGGTATTTATTTCATTCCAGGTGCTAGTAAATATACAGTTAGTAGTGAAAGCTACTACCAGATAGAGAATTTCACGGCGAACATTTCTGTTTTTGTTAAATTCAAATCGGATGCGTAGATCACAAGTTATAGCCGAAAAACGCATATTTTTGCTGTATATGCAAATTACACGGTATTTATTTCATTCCAGGTGC